>JAADXN010000254.1:0-32253 GCA_023337875.1 Pythium apleroticum | reverse complement strand
TCGGCTCAATTGCAGGCGGCGGTTAGCACGCCAGAATGTTGGCAGGGGAAGCGTGGCGGTCGGTGGCATTCTGGCACCATGTCAATGACCTGTAGCTCCACGTTTGGTAGGCTAATGTGGGTCTGGCGGATTCGTGTACCGGTACTTGAAGTTGCGCGTTGGAATAGTCTCAAGAATCTCAAGGCGATATGTAGGATGTGCTCGCCTGTAATCACTACGGTGAGCTCTTTCGACCATGGAGCAAAAGGCTTTTGACGTGGACGTTGTGTGGAATGCAGCGCGAGGGAGCGAGGCGGGACCAGATTCCGAGGGTGAGTGACCGCTGATCCAGGCGCCACGTACTTGTGGACGTCACTGTACCTACTCCAAAGTGTCGAGGAACTGCGGGCTGAAGTTGAAGCTGTGCGGCTGAGTAGTCTGAAGAGATAGGATTCGTCCGAGTGTAATCGCCACTCCTGGACCTCTCGTTTTGATCAACATACACGTGAGTTGATCTATAAGCGTTTTCCCTCAGTCAGCAGCACTGCGTCACGAACCGAACGGCGAGGGAGAACCCACGTCTCCCCGTGCGACCAAACCCAAGCAGACTGCAAAGTGACTGTATGCAGACTGCCTCCGTCCGCTTGCTAGGAGGCTGGCAGCCTCAGGCTGCTACTGCAGGAGGTAGATGCACTTGGCCGAGTAAACTTTATGGAAAACAGTACGAAATAGGTGAATGCAACACCGTAGCGACACCCTGCGACACCATGGACTGTAAGCCTCGGAGCTTGCATGCCTCGGTGTGTCCCCATTGTTTCCAGTATGTTGGTGGTCGACTCCTGGGCATGTAAACTGTGGTCTTGCGTTAGTCTGAGAAAGGCAACTTCAACCTGTCACAATCGGGTCCACCAGCGATCACGGGTTCAGCCCATTCCATCAACCCGCCCGACATCAAAAACCCACGAAACCGCCGAACCGGTTTTCTATTTCTGGAACCTTCCACTCTCTAAACCCGACCCGACCCGACCCGTTTGGCGCCCTCCACCATCCATTCCCAAACGACTGGTGGAGATGGGCCAATGAGCCGTCTGGCTCTGGATGGAGCTGCTCGTCGTGAAGCGACGCGAGCCGATCGGAAGCCGTCAGAACACGATTTAGAATTGCAGAGTCAAGCGGACCGCCTCCGGGCGGTGGCTTGGGGAAATTCCCCGGACACCAGGGCAGAAAGTGCCAGCGTCGATGCGCAGACCCCCTCGCGCGGAAGCCGCGAAGATGGCGCGCGTGTTGTGCCTGCACGGCGCGCGCGTCGGAGCGTGAATGGCGGACGCGCGGGGACTGATCGTCATGCCAACAGTTATGCAATTGGCTCAACGGCCTCAGAGGCGGACGTCGTGCCGCCGCTGTTTGGAGCTAACCCGACGGGGATTACTCAAGTCGTGTTCTCCACGACACCCTTCCAGACCGAGAGATTTGCTGTCACGTCCCCCCGTCTTGCCAGTCGACCAGCGCCGCTCGTGTTTGTTCAACGCCTGCCGCCTGCGACTGCGTGTGTGTGTTTGCATGTGTGTGAGTATCTGTATGTGTGGAGCGCGTTGATGATCAACTTTTCCCTTAAACATTCGCAGTGTTTGTGCCGATGGCGGCCGGCCTGCCAGCCGGATCACCGTCCGTGAGGCCCATTTTCCTTGGATGTCTGAGCGCTTCTTCCCCATCATTGCATTGGTAGCCTAGTGTTGTGCATGTGTGCGTGTGAGTACAAGGATTAAACATTGACATGCGCGTCGTTTGAAACTCCGGTTCATGATACGACAACCATTTACCATTCTTTTTGTATGAGTACTCCCACCAATCCAAACCCAACTTTCATCAATAGAACCCCTCTTTCCATCTTCCATTCTCTCTGCCTTCTCTTGCTCGTTTTCATGTCTCCGCATGGTGTCTCTGCGTGGATCCTTCTCGTTTTAATGAGCCCACGGCCATTGTTGGTCTTGCACTCGAACTGCTGCAATGCGCGTGGCTCCGCTACCGTCGCTGCGTCCGTCATGTGGGCTGGAGCTGCCCATGCACTCGCCATCCTCGCGATGGCTGGGTCGCCAGAGCAGCTCGCTATCCAGCAGCGACTCGGACTCGGACGAGAGCAGCGGCACTGCGAGCTACTACAGCACGCTCTCTCGGAACAGCATCACTACCGACAGCAAACGCTCAGCCAAGTCGCTGCCGGCGGATGAATCCGGTCGTCAACATGGCTGCTTCACGCGGTGTCTGTACCGCCACCCGCGACTGGCTTTCAGCCTCGTGTTGCTGCTCAGCGCCATCACCACGGGCGCCTACGCGTCGTACTTCGTCGCCACGCTGACACTGAAAGTCTCCGGCGCTCCCACGGCTTTCGCACTCGTGCGCACGCAGCTCATGGCGACCGAGATCACGCTGCGTCGCACGACCGAGTGCGGGTTCAGCCTTCTCACGCCGCGGGTCGCCGTGCTCAAGACGCAGATCGAGATGGAGACCGAGCCTTCGAAGGCCGCGTTCGCAAAGTACACGAGAGACCGCATCGCAGGCCGAGCCAACCTCACGGTCTGCGGGGAGCAACTGCTGACCAAATACGAACCCTTCGTAGTCGATGACGATGATAGCAACGCCACCAAAGCCACGCCGGAGCAGCTGGACTGTCTCGTTGATGGGATCGAGAAGACGGTGGCAGCGTACGAGCCAACGTTCGAGTCGTCTCCTTCGACATCGATGAAGAAACTCAGAGACCGACTGGAAGACATGGTGCATTCGGCGGTGACGCTGAAGACCCGCCAGGACTCGGAGCTCACGGTCAGCGAGATGGTCGCGAATGCGTCGGATGAAGCGATCGCTGTGCTGGACCAGTGGCTGGATGAGTTAGGAGCGACGCTCACGGGTGAATTCGACGCCATGGCGGCGACGGTGACGCTACCGATGCACGTAGTTGCGTCCGACCAGCGAGGTGGCGACACGCAACTCTCAGTCGTGAAGCAACGGATCATGCAGACGCTTCGTAGGGCTGTCGGCAAAGATCCCGAAAAGCAGCGCTTGCTCGACGACGTCGACGCGGCGTGGGACGACACGATGCAGGCTGCGAACCAGGAGAAAGAGAGAAGTGAGCGGCTCCAAGACGACGTCGTGCGGATCCAAAACGCCACGCAAGAGCAGATGCACCACGCGGCGGCGGCGATCGAGCACGCGATTCGCAAGCTGCGAGACGTGATCATTCGCCAAACACGCTCGTCGGTCGAGACGCTGTCGTCTGGCTTGGTCCATAGCGTCGTCGCGACCATGCAGAAGAACTTGCGGAAGATCGGACGACCGCTTCACATATTCAACTCGTCTCCGCTGGATGATTCCGACAGGATCTCCAAGTCGACAAGCGACTGGAGCAGCGACCGCGAGAGCCTCGTGCTCCACTTCAACGCGCTCGATGGCGTGGTCCACGAGTTCTCACAGCTCGACGAGGCCACGCCCGTGGTGACGTACTCACCCGACCCGAGAACCTTCCGTGCGTCGCTGCTGGAGATCTCGTCCGTCGTGGTGACCATCGTGCTCACGTACGACTTTCTCAAGCGAAGCACGTGGCTGCTGTCCAAGATCGCGTCGCTCATGACCGAGTCGTACTCGGACCTGCCGCCCGTGGACATCCGCGACATCGCACCAATCACGACGCTCATCGACTTTTGGGGAGTTCTCAAGTGTCGCCACGACTTTGGCAGCGTCGTGTTCACGCTTCTGACCGAGGGCTCGTACGTGGTGCAGACCGCCGTTCACTTCGTGCTCTGGGTGCTTCTGGAGATCGGAGGAACGAGTGTCTTCATGGCCTGGAGACGCGACTACGCCAGGCGATGCCGTCCTGAGCCAGGTCAGCCACCGAGTGACGAAATCGAGTTCAACTTCTTGAGGGTGGCGGAGCTGTTCCTTGGACAGCTTGCGAAAGACGGCATCGCACCCTTGCACTCGATGCAGACTCGATCGACGCAGCTCTACGATGCGCTTGAGAAAGACTCGAAACACTGGACAAAGCAGATCCACGCCACGGCTGCGACGCACACGAAGCAGGTGGACGAGCTGCTGCGTGAGCGTCAGTTTCTGTTGGATATTCGATCGACTGCCATGGGCTGCTCGCTGCCAGTGGATGTGTCGATGCTGGATTCCGAGCAGTGCTCACTCTCGGCCTTGTTCCGCTCTGAAGACTACTCAACGTGGGAGAAGACCGCGACTGTCCCCTTCCACAGCGAGAGTATCCGCACATTCCTCCGTGTCGAGCCGCTCTTGGCCACCTGCCTTCACGGTAACAATGACGAACACGCTGCGGCCATGACTCTCGCTCGTCTGGAGCTTGCGCGAGGTTGTCTGCTCGACCAGAATCTCTACTTGTCGCTGGCGTCGTGGTGGATGCTGTTCGTGGTGGGCTTGGCGCTTCGCTTCATCTCGCGCATGGTGGTCAAGTCGACGGGCATGGTCTTCTGGCGATATCTGAGTGGCGACCGACTCGACGTAATGGCGTATTGCGACGAGAGCGGCGTCGTCCAGTCACCTGAGCGGCTCCCGAAGGCCGTGCGGCGGCATTTGCGCAACATTCGTTGGCGAGTGACGGCGCGGATGACTGGAGTCGCGTTGGCGGTTGCATGGGTTGTCGGGATTGGATGCGTCGTGCTGTCACCGGACATGATGCAACCGCTACTGTGAATGGAGATCCTACACGCAGACAAGGAGCTCGACCCTCTGGCCCGTTAGCCAGCAAGAACCTCGACATCCATTGTCAGAACTGTTGAAATGAATACATGTATGCAAGCAATACAGGAAAACTGGGGTCTCTTCTGCACCTTGGACGTCGATTCCACCTACTGCACAGCGATGAGCTCCTCGACCTGCGTCGGCGTGAACGCTGCCTTGGCGGCCGCGAGCTGCTGCTCCCACGTATCCTCCATCATCTTCGTTGGCGACTCGGCCTTCTTCACTGAGGCCTTCGTCGTCTTGGTCTCTGGCTTTGCCTTTGCCTTACTGAACGTGATGCGGAAAGCGCGGACCTCAATTGGCTGGAGCGTCACCGAAGTACCCTTCACCGGAATCGGAAGGTTCACTGGCACGTCTTCATCGTTCTCGCCCTCCACCTTCCACTTCAGGTTGTTCGCGCGACGCGACTCCGCCACAGTAGCCGTAGCCGACAGGGTGAGCTCCGTCACCTCAGTGAGCGTGCTGTCCTTGGCGTGGAAGTACTTGGCGAAGTCGAAGTCCACCGGCTTTGCCAGCGACGAGTGCTCGTTCACGGCGTACAAATGCGTCAAGCGCACCAACAGCGAGGTCTTCGACAGCTCCGTCAGCGTCGTGAGCTGGACGTTCTCAGGGAACTCGCTCAGCGTCAGCCATGGCAGCTTGGCCTCCACTTCGTCGGAGACGGCCTTCCGAACCACAGCCAAAGGCGAGAAGAAGAGCTCCTCCATCTTGGTGCGAATGCTGCGCATACCGTCGTCGCCAGCATTGTCCACGCTCACATGGAGGCTACCGCGCGCAATGAGACCAGCCGTCGTCGTCTTCTTCGAGATCGGGTCGGTGATCGTCTCCGTTTCGTTGAGGTGCTCGCCGACTCCCTTCTCGTCGTCCATGAGCAAGCGGCGGTGCACCATCACTTCGAGCTGACCATCCTCCAGACTGCTCGTGGCCTGGGCACGGTCCGTGACCAGGTTGAGCTGGTGCTTGTCGCACTTGAGGTACGTGCCCGTCGCCATCGGGTAGTAGTTTGCGGTCACGAACTCTTGGTCGTCGATTGGCTTGAAGTCCCACGTGTCGCGGTGGTTGCGCACGCGAGTAACAAACTCCAGTCCGTTCGAGTCCGTGTACCACGTTCCCTTCGAGTGGATCTGCTTCTGCGTGTCAAAGCGGAGGATGACCTCCTTGCCCTTGTTGTCGTCAATAGGGATCGGTCCAACCGTCCACTCCACCTCGACATACGAGTCATCCGGGTCCAGGATGTACTCGAGCGTGACCCAGTCGCCGATCTTGAACGCAATGCGAGTTGCCGCTTCGTTCGAGTTAGGTGACACGGACGGCTGCACCATCGTGACCTTGGCGCGGTCATCGCGCACAACCGAGTAGACCTTCTTCGAGTCTGGGCGGAACATGTACGCGCCAGAGTGGCGTCCAGCTCCCTGGAAAGCCAAGTAGTAGGCCACGTCAAGCGACACTGGAATCGTGAGCTTGCTCTTCTTGTTCGTGATCGAGGTGAGGAATCCCGTGGTCGAGTCAACAGTGGCAGACACGAAGTCGTTCTCCAACACAACCGTCGACTTGGCCTTGGTAGGCTGTTCTGCCGTCTTCATTGGGCTGTCGAACTGCTGCAGCAAGAAGCGCTGGGATGCCAATGGCTCCAACTCAGCCGTGAAGACCACCTTGTAAGGCAACTCCAGCTGGCGCTCAGGGTGGACAGGAAGATTCTTGTACACCTCGACGTCCTTCGGATCCGCACCACCCGAAAGGCTCGTGACCTTGGCAGCCTTACGATCGATCGGGATAGCGATCGTCTGCTTCGTCTTGCGAGCAAGCGCGTTGTGGACGAAGATCTCGACCTTCTCCGTGTTACGCGTGACCTCGCAGATGCTCACGTTGCGCTCCAAGCACAAGTGGAACTGCTCCTTCTCGCCGATCACGAACAGGACTTCGTTCAGCTCCTTCTCAGCCTCGATCACGCCTTCGTTGATGCGGAGAGAGTAGTCGTCCGACACAGCCTGCTTCTCGGTACCCGAGATACCGTCGTGGTGCTGGGTGACGCCCACGCCTCGCTGGAGCTTGTCCAGCTCGATCGAGTGGTGGCTTTCGTACACTGCATCCAACTGGCGCAGCTGCTGGAGAAGCATGTTGCCGACGCGAGCAAACTTCTTGAGCGTAGGGCGACTCGTAAAGTACCCAGTCCAGTATTCGTGGTCCTGCGATCCGTACGGGAAGAAGTCGTCGGTCTTGAGCGCCCACGAAATGTTCTCCGCCAGCTTGAGGTCCGTGTAGTACGACAGGTTCGAGTACAACACGTTCACGCGGCCGTCCTGGTTCACGTAGTGCATGAGCTTGTCCATGTTCTTGTACCACTTGCGCGAGTTCTGGTACGAGAAGTCGTTGCCCATGGGCAGGAAGATGTGGTTGCCGCGGCTGTGCTGTCCACGCATCTGCGCGTCGCTCACAAACCATTCGACCTGGTCGCACACCGAGTAGTCGTGCATCGCAGGGTCGTCCTGCACGCCGTCCTGGTTCTCATAGTTGAAGTGGTCGGGCGCGCCGTAGTGGTTGATGATGTTGCCTGTGAACACCTGCATGGACTTGCCACGCGATGGGCTTGGGCGCCAAATGAACTCCAAGTCCTTGTTCGCAAAGCGCTTGGCGTAGTCCTGGTAGTCAATGCGAGCGAAGTAGAGCGCGTCGAAGCCCACGCCCGAGGAGAGCAGCGAGCCCTGCGTGGACGAGTGTCCGAACGGGTCGATCTGCCAGCCAATGCGCGGCGTGACGTTGAACTCCTGCATGAGCAGCTGGTGACCGTACGCAGTCTGGTCCACCATGGCGATGTAGTGCGGCGCCGCCTCGTCGTGCATGCACCATCCGCCGTTCACGCTGAGGTCCAGGCGGCCCTCCTTCACGAGCTGGCGCACAATAGTCTTGGTCTTCTCGCTCTGCTCCTTCCACCAGCGCTGGAAGAAGGACTGAAACAGATCCAAACAACATCTCCTTTAGCCAACACCGCACACAAAACGATCCACGAGGACAGCGCCAACGACGCACCTGCTCCACGAACATGAACTTGCGGTCCGGGTTGTCCAGCAGCTCCTCCACGACCGTGTCCAGGATGTACTGCACGCGCTCGTAGTAGTACTGGTCGATCGTGATGAGCCATCCCCTGTCATTCCAGTTCAGTCACGCACTCCATCAGCATTCTTCATCCGCCACCAGAAACCATCCAGTACGTACGGGTCGTCGTGCGAGTGCGGAATGAGGTGCACATTGAGCTTGTCGCTCGCGATCTTGCCGGCCGTGTTGTACACGCCGTCCGTCGGACCCTTCCACTTGCTCGGGTCGCACGGGCCGACCTGGCGCACGCGCGGCTCCACCGTGTGGCGCGCCGCCGTCGTCTGCTGCGCCGTGGCCTCCGTGGCGGCGTGCGTGGCCACTAGTGCCGCTGCAAGCGGCAGCAACACACGCATATTCGAGCTTCTTCCTCCTTCGTTTCCCTTGCGTGTGACAGCGGCGAATGCGGAAGTGACGATGGGAGGAGGGGGAGGGAGGTCAACTTCAAGCACAGTCGGTGGAAGATCTTTGGCGGACGATGAATCGCGAATCAATTCGAAAATGAATTGATACGAGATTTGTGTGGTATTAGTACGGGTTATGGAATGAATTGCCACAACTCAACTGCAACTTGGGAGCTGTTGAATCGCGCGAGAACATTGGACGATTGACTGCCGGAAGATCGCGAACGTTGGAGCCGCCCAACGGCCATTCGAGCGTAAAGATCCACTGGACTGGACGATGGATGGGTCCGACGAACAGCGCCGACGAATCAGACGCGACTATGTGGCGCTGCGAGACGAGTGATTGGAGGGCGGCACGGCCGAAAGCGCAGGTGCGAAGGCAATTGGGACACGCCAGCCAGCGCTACAGTACAGTCAGCTCAGAATCTGATGGAGGTTGCCGGTTTGAACTGGGCACAAGTTGTGAGTGTCTGGCTCGGAGACTCAAGCGGTCAGGTGTGGACAGCGTCGTACTGTACGGCACTGGTGTTGTCTGTGGATGGTGCTTGGATCTGATGCTCCATCGTGTCTGCGCCGCACTCTGCGGGCGCATCACGAGAGCAGCAAGGTGTAGACCGCCCAAATTTCGACTGCAACTGCGGGATTCCTGCCATTGCACATCACATGAGACTCTTGCCAGTGGCGAGTTACCACCCAGAATCTACGTCGTACAGTACAGCGTGTCAGGGTGCGACTCGCACGGTGCAAGCTCAAACCCTCTCTGTGCCATGGGCTGCTCCCTGCTGCGTTTGGCTCAGATCTCCTCATGTTGAAGCTCCAAAGCACTCTCACGTTCGAAAGCGGCGTGAAGCGCCATGGCACTGCCATGATCGCAGTGACGGCATTAGTAACCAGTTGCCCAACGCATCCACGGCTCTTTGTCTCCTTGTTTGGTGTTTGAAAATCGAATGGATGCGGCTTCCATATTCGAAGCACCCTCGCCCACTCTCCATCATGACACCGATCTCCGCGCAGGTGCAGTGTACCTACAGGAAGCTACAAATCCAACTGAAAATCCACCTGAAGCATCCAAGATTGAAAATTCAGCTTCATAAGTGATGCCGTGAAACGGCAGCCCTTCCCCCGGTCGAATCGGCAGTGAGGAGTTGTGATGGAGATCTCAAATTGTAGTACCGCCGCTGGCGGGTAGGGTTTTCATCTGTGAACAGTGCTCCCACTCCAAACCCGCCAGTCGCTGGGCTGTTCAGGTTGTTGCCCAGTCGCGGCCGGGTGTAGGGCTGCGGTTCGAAACGTGGCCTGCGCTTGTCTCGCGCCCGTCTGCTCCGGACGTAGGAGTGCAACACGACGGTCGTCGTGTCGGCGCACATCCAGAGTTCCAGCGTCCGGAGTCCGGAGACCAAGGGCATTTCCCCATTCGGCGGCTTCTCCCGCCGCAATACCCAGCCAGCAGCTCCATCGGCCACCACCACCGCCACCATGCCGCGTCTGCTGCGCCGTGCGGCGCCCAGCCCCACGGTCGACGAGCTCGCCTTCGCCGCGCGCGCTCCGCCGCTCAAAGCCTGCCTCAGCTTCTCGGACGGGTCCTCCTCGGGCTCGCAGCGCTGCGCCGTCCACGGGTTCTCGCGCACGTCGCTCAGCCGTCGCCGCAGTATGAACAGCTCCGAGACCGAGAACAGCAGCAGCGAAGAACGCGACAGCCAGGAAAACAACCAGAGCCTCGCTGCCGTGGCCGCCGAGGCAGCGTCCGAGGTCGACGCGGCGGAAGCCAACACCCCTCGCGAGAAGGAGCCTGCGGTGTGCACGTGTGCGCCCTCCCGTCGCTCCCACCAGGGGAGCAGCAAGCGTCTCTCCGTGCGTTTGGAAGACCTGGCTGCCACGGCGATTGAAGACGGCCCTGACGCCGAGCCGGAAGGCCTCGACGGCGATGATAGCGAAAGCGTCTGCTCGCACGACCGCGAGTCGACATGCGTGAAGTGCGAAGTCGTCCGCGACTCGGTGTCCTCCAGCACGTCGTCACGTGTGGTGATCCGCGACACCCAGCTCGCCGCGTTGGACGTCGAGCTGCAGAACCTCAAGCGTACGTTCGTCAAGAGCATGTACGACAAGCTCACGCGGCTGTCCGGCCGCCTGGGGAAGCGCGGCGGCACGCAGCAGATCGCCAACAACTAGTTCAGTCTTCCTAGCACCAGTTTTGAGCACGGGGGGAAGGCAACGACCGCAGTTGCTACCGTCATCTCCTCCCCTGCGTCCTAGGACCTATTTATTGACAGAATTATTGCCCAGAAATTATTGTATTCACAACTGCGTACGTGTACTACAATTATTTGTGCCCTCGTGTGGTCGTAGTTGAGGTTGCACGATGCTCTGTGACGACAGTGATACCAACGCTGTCGACGCACACAACGAGCATGCCTGTTGGTGTTCAAAGGGGGACCGTACGTTCGGGTGACTTGTAATTGTAGTAAAATGAGAGAAGGAGTTGCAGTGAGCAGCCCAGACTGCGGCAATGATAGCATCACAGTGTTCGGGGCCTGGGATATCGCCTCGTTGTCAAGGAACGTTGAGATTACGACGCTCCATCGCACTTGCGGAGGGCGTCATTGATCGAGCGCCTTGACTGACTCTCTACGACAATTATTGCAATTCGGCGACGAGTGCAGGGCGTGAGCAGTCACTGCGTCCCTGTCAGACAGTCACAGACTGTGCCATGACCCATGTCGCAAGTTCGGTGATCGCTGAGTCGCCGCGGCGATCTCCAACCATGTGAGCTGTGGTCTGCGTGCCATTCTGCAGCAGTTGAACTGCCAGTCCTGTCGGCCACTGAACGCAGCTATCGCGTGGAGCACGACCCACCCACCCGCGTAGGACTGCTGCAGTTGTTGCTTCGTATCTGCGTCGGTGTGTGTGTGCGTCGCACTGCGTATGTGAGCACCTGCGCATTGTGGGCTTCAACGCCAGCACCACGACGTTTGCTCAAGCACGAATGGACGAGCGACAGCATACTGTATCGCTTCGCTTGCCACAGTTCCCATATTCGTTCTATTGATCTTGCATACGCCTCGTCGTTTCAGCTTGCAATTGGCTCACGTGCACTTCTCGATCAGTCCTAATTGCTTTTCCTGCGACGCTGGCTGGTCTGGTACTGCAGGTAGAACATGAAGCACGTCATGAAGATCAAGCCGATGGCCACACCAACCAGACGCGGCGTGATCAACTGCACACAGACGCACACATTAGTCCACGCTTCCTCACCGCCGCTATATCGGAACAAGCCAGCGCACGCACTCGGTTCGCCGTGGAGTCGACGTTGATGTCCGCCAGGCGGCGCTGCTGGCGCTTCATGCGCTCGCTCATCTTGCCGTAGCGCTCGCCTCCGTAGACCATCGGGCCCAGCGCCACGTCGTGCAGCGGAGGCCGCTCATCGCGACGCGCGCCAGTGGCTCGGTTACGCAGCTCCATACTGGTGCTTGGAGAAAGGTGGTGTTGAGTCACGAAGTCTCCTTCGGCCGAGCGGGTATGAGTCCTCCCACAGGTTTGGTTGTCTGCTGGAGTTGTCTGTGACATGCGGGAAAGGAGAGGTTACGGTGTACTGTAACCTGCTTGGGAGAGGGAGAAGATCTACTGAGATAAAGGGATCACAAGCTCAGAAATCGTTTGAATTTCCAAAATTTATGATACGGTAATGAGATGGCTCTGAAAATGGAAGGCCTGGGGGCCTTGATCCTCACACGCTGATGAGGAGACATGAACAAGAGAGTGCGAGAAGTGCAGTGTTGCTGGACGGCATTGACGAACGCACCCAAGCAAGTCTTGAGCTATAATACGCTTGTTTTGCCGAAGTGGCTGTACTCTATAGGATTCTTCTCTTCAAACGGGCATCTTGGGGGCCGATCGGAGGCGAACAACGTCACAACTGACGCCCCCTGACTCCACTGGTACGGGTACCTAGAGAGCCCTCACGTGGATCATGTTATGATCTCGCTGCTCACCGCTGGCGATGAATCAAGGCCGTCGGCCGGACACCGCTCGTGGCTTTTGTTTGTCGGCGGCAAATGCTCGAGAAAGTGCAGCCAAACCTGACGGCTTCAGATCGTAACTCTGTTTCGTAACCAACCGCCGATTGGTCCACACCGACTTATTAGACCATCACTCCGTCATTTTCACCTGCGAAAGATGATCCCATGGCCACTCCCAACGTGCATACATCGCTCCCCACGCTGGCGGGTTGAGTAATCACCGCTGAGACAGGTTGGGCTCACTTCGAGCCGACCCACCCATCCTTCGCACAGCCCACGGGTCTTCTGTCTCCATCTGTTCCTCGATGTTCCGCAGCGATGGGCCCGGGTCGGCTGCCCTTGCGACCCAATCGTCGGGCCTAGACCCGTCGGATTTTCTGTGAAAATCCGGCCAAGAACGGCCGCGTCGACCGGCAGGAGGCCACAAGACACCGCAGTCATCCCTCATCCCCCACGCCGACGGCCGCCCACGTTTCTCCCATTCCGCATCCGACCGCCTTTCGCCGCGGAGCACCAGACACGACACCATGAGCGAGTGGTGGAGCACCATCGGCCAGCCCTTCGCGGAGGTACGGCGCTCACCCTGGCCCTGGCGGCGTCGCACGAAGCGGCGCGGCAGAGCGACTCTGGGAACTGACTGACTGACTGACGGACGGAATGGCGGTGCATTGCAGGCGCTGGTGACGCTGGACCAGGACAAGATCCGCGAGGCGCTCAAGAACCTGCCGCACACGTACTACGAGTACGTCGTCCTGTGGCTAGTCAGGGGAGAAAGAGATAGAGAGAGGGAGACTAACGGAATGAGCTGTTGGGTGTGGGCAGGTACATCCGCGGCATCTACGAGCGCTCGCCCGAGCACGTGATCATCGAGACGTTCCTGATCGTGTTCGTGGTGTACATCACGTTCATCAAGAAGGACAAGCCGACCAAGGCCGGGCCCAAGTTCACGCAGAAGGAGATCGACGAGCTCGTGGACGAGTGGGAGCCCGAGCCCATCGTGCCCAAGAACTACAAGCTCGAGCCGGAGCAGTCGCAGCCGTACGGCGTGCTCGAGAGCATCCCGGACACGCACATGAGACTGCAGGGCGTGGACCGCCCCGTGCTCAACCTCGCGACGTTTGACTTTTTGGGCCTCGGCAGCCGCAAGGAGCTCAAGGACGTGGCCATCAAGACGCTGACCAAGTACGGCTGCGGCTCGTGCGGACCGCGCGGCTTCTACGGAACCATCGACGTGCACGAGATCCTGGAGAAGGACCTGGCGAAGATGATGGGCACGGCTGACACGATCACGTTCTCGGACAGCGAGTCGACGTCGTCCTCGGTGCTGCCGGCGTTCGCCAAGCGCGGCGACCTCGTGGTCGTGGACGAAGGCTGTAACGACTCGATCCTCGTGGGCGTGAACCTCGCGCGTTGCACGGTCCACTACTACAAGCACAACGACATGGCGGACCTCGCGCGCGTGCTGGCGAGCATCCGCGCGGCCGACAAGAAGGCCGGCCGCAGCTCGGACTGCCAGCGCCGCTACGTCGTGACCGAGGCCGTGTTCCGCAACCACGGCGACATGATCGACCTCCCGAAGATCGTCGCGCTCTGCAAGGAGAACTACTTCCGCTTGTTTTTGGACGAGAGCTACTCGTTTGGCGTGCTCGGCGCGCACGGAAAGGGCATCACGGAGCACTACGGCGTGCCGCTGTCGGACGTTGCGATTGTGTGCGGCTCGCTGGCGACTGCTGCGGCCGGCGTCGGTGGCTTCTCCACGGGCGCCCGTGAGATCGTCGACTACCAGCGCCTCAACAGCGCCGGCTACGTGTTTTCGGCCTCGGCGCCGCCATTCACGTCGGCCTGCACGTCCGAAGCCATCCGTATCATGCGTGAGGAGCCACACCTCTTCTCGCAGCTGCGTGAGAACGCCAAACTCGCCCACGATGTGCTCGAGGCCGGCGTCAAGGGCGTGTTTGGTGTGTCGAAGGACCGCTGCTCGCCGGTGATCCACGTGCGTGTGCTGCCTGAGCTGGTCGCGAGTCTGCCGAGCGACGCCGCCAAGCGTGAGGCGCAGCGCCAGATCTGCGACGAGGTGATGCAGAACCTGCTCAGCCGCGGCATTGCCGTGTGCTCGCCCCGCTACAAGCACGACCAGATCCTGGAGCCGCTGCCCAGCGTGCGTGTGTCGGTCACGGCCGCACACAACCCGCAGGAGCTCAAGGACGCGTGCGCCGCCATCGCGCAGGAGTGCGTCAAGGTCGCCAAGCAGGCGATGAAGACGGTGCCGGCCACGCCGGAGCGGAACGGCTCGAGCGTGCGACAGCGCAAGAACTGAGAATCTGTCTTAGTAGGGAGAGCGGTGTGCACGCACGCGACGGATCCGTTGGTGGGTCCTGCATAATGTACATACAATCCAAATTCACATAGACCATCACACCCACTGGCATGCGCTTGTTGCTGCTGTAGCGATTGTCTATCAACACGTGGATTACAGTAGTGGGAGGGGGAGATACTTAGTGAGGCGGTGGGTGGTCTAGAGGCCCTGGGCGATCTCGAGCTCGCGCTTGGCCTTGTACTGCTGGAACTGCTCGTCGTTGGTGTACTGGTGAAGGCACTCGTTCATGGCGCGGTTCTGCGCGCGGCAGCGGAACACCACGAGCAGGCCGTTGTCCTTGGCGCAGGACGCGAACTGGCCGATGACGTCGTGGCACTTGGAGATGGCGATGTCGCTCAGCTCCTGGCGCAGCTTCTGCTCGCCACCAGAGGATTCAGTCACGCGCACAAGCATGGACAAATAGCGCAGAGACGTACGTGTTCAGCCTGGTTGCTCCACGACAGGCGCGACGAGCGGAAGTGCTCCTTTGCGGTCTCCTTGTCCACGCTCTTCTCGGCCATTATGTTGCTTCTTGATTGTCGTTGCGTATCCGTTGTGGCTGTCGGCGTCGACGGCTCAAACGGGCCGGGTTTCAAGGATTAACCCAGCCATCATCAACGGGTCTGGCCCAGACTCTGGGCCATGCAGACAAAGTGGACCAGGATACAAAAACCAAAACAAGGTGTGTTGACAACTTCCAATGTGCAAAACGAGGTGTAGCTCCTTACACATGGCTACACTTTCGACTCTCGATTAGGCCACGTTGTCGCTGGCCATGGCCGCCCAGAGCAGGCCGCCGCTCATGGTGAACTCGGACGACGTCACGTACTCGCTGAAGAGCCGCTTGGAGATGGCGAACGTGTCGCCGCGCGCCTCCGTCGCGTACGGCTCGCGGCTGAGCTGCCACTTGAGCTCGTAGGCCTCGCGCGCATTCTTGAGGACGGCGTCGTTCATCTCGCGCTTGTCCGTGTACGCGTGGCAGACCTCCGTGAGCCAGATGCGCCAGCGGCCCAGGTAGTAGCTCTTCATGAGCCCCGCCCACTCCTTGCACGCGTAGTCGTGGAGCACGTTGTCGTTGTGGTCGCCCCAGCGCGTGACCTGGTTGCGGGCTTCGTACTCGTAGTACGTCTCGAGCGCCGGGTCGCCGTGCGCCAGCGCCTTGGCGTCGCGGATCCAGTTTCCCAGCAAGAAGTCCTCGTTCGTGCTGAGGATCTCGTCCAAGTGCGCGATCACACGCAGCAGCTTGTGGTTGTTCTGGCACAGCGTCTCGGCCGCGACGGTCTTGTCCGCGTAGTCCTTCTTGAGCTTGAGAAACAGCTCGAGCAAGTGGTCGCTGAGGAACTGGCGCGTGACGTCTGTGAGATCGTGGCGGAACGTGTCCACTGCCGACAGCTCGCTCGCAGCAGAGAGCAGGTGCTTCCACGCGCGGACGACGTCCTTCGGGTCGTACGTGATGACCGTCGGCATGAAGCCGTCACGCACGATCGCCCAGTGCGGGAAGATGGTCGCGATGTTCTTGGTCACGCCGCCGTACGCCATCGTGCGGTTGTACACTGAACGCAGCAGCACGTTCCACGCCTGCTGCGCGTCCTCGTTCTGCGAGTGGTAGCGGTTGTGCGCGTAGTCTTTGATCCACTGCGGCACATCCACGGGCGTCTCCTGCCAGGCCATTTGGAGCGACAGGTCGTACACGACGTAGTTCTGGAAGATCCCCTCCATGGTGAGGCCCACACCGATCATCGTGCCGTCGCTCGCCTTCTGGGAGCGCACAGGATCGCTTGCCAGCGTCGGCAGATCGCCACGCATCCCAGTGTTGCCGCCGAAGTTGTGGAGGACACAGTAGATCCAGCTCTTGCCGTAGTAGTTGTCCATGCGGCTCCAGACTGGCGAGGCTTCGCTGTACAGATCCAGGATGATCATGCGGTCGTTGGCCACGCCGTCCAAGTACGCCTTCGTGAGCTCCTTCGTCCAGTAGCTGCTCATGAACAGCCAGCCCTGCATGAGCCACACGGCCTTGGGGTCCGCCGCTAGCATGCTGTCGATCACGGCCTTGGAGGCAGCGGCCAGTGCGACAGGGTCCGTCGTATCAGGATCCATCTCGTTGTAGGTGTCGCACTGGTACAGCGACGACGTGTACTGGTAGAGACGCGTCTGCTCCTCAATGAACTTCTTGCCAATGTCCAGGTACAGCGGATCTTCCGGATCCAGCATGTACACACAGCAGAACTCGTCCGTGAAGTTGCCCCAGTTGGGCGAGCGCGACCACTTGGCCAGCGGGTACTTGACGTGGAGCTCCTCGGGGATGTGGCCTGCGAAGGCGGGCAGCGCCGCGATCATGCCGTACTCCTTGTAGCGGTCCAGGATCTGGAGTTGCAGCTCGTACTGGTCGTCGATGAACGCCTGCGGCAGCGGGCCTTTGACCCAACTGCCACGCAGGTTGCCCATGCGTCCCCACGCGAGGAAGGCCGAGCCAGCGAAGAACTTGTGGAGCCCGGCGTCGCTGATGCCGTAGTGGTTCTTGAACACGTTCTGCCAGACCTTCTCCTGGCCCGTGAACGCCAGCGGGATGTTGATGCCGTTGAGCGCCATCCAGTCGATGTGCGCCTCCCACTCCTTCCAGCTCCACGTCCACGACGAGTAGCTCACCGTGCACACGTTCTGGTAGTACGTGTACTTGGCACTGCGCTTCTGGCGCAGCGTGGCCGTGGGCTTGGGCAGCACGGGCGGCAGCTGCAGCTTGTGGTTGTCCCAGTCGGTCTGCGTGCGGACCACGGTCTTCAAGTACCACTGCAGGCCGTACGCCGCCGCCGTGGCGGAGCTGCCCGCGATGGAGATCTTGTCCCCGACGCTGCCGATCTCAAACACGTCCAGCCCGTCGCTCTCCGGCGCGAGCGCTTTGATCTCAATCTAAACGCCGCGTCACCAGCCGCATCAGCCGCATGTCTCCACACATACGACAGTCTAGAAGCTCTTGGCACTCACCTGGTCGTTGTATTGCGGTCCGAGTCGGCGGTGGACGAGCCCGCGGACCGTCGATACGACGTCGTGCGGCGGCGCCTGCAGCTGCGGCTCAGCGGCCGCCAGCGCCACCAGCAGCACCGCCGTGAGCGTCCACAGCAGTCGCGCGGCCATCCTGAGTCCCCTTCGTTCCGTCGCTTCCGTCGCCGCTGTCTTCCGCTGGCCGTCGAAGCCCGAGTGATGAGATGAGCTGCTGGTTCTGGAAGATCTCAACTTCAAAGAAGCTCTCTCCACCTAGTGTGCACCACACCAAGATACGGCCTAGTTTAGTCCTCTTTCCTCACCAAAGTCAGTAGCAATGACCAGATTCGCCTCGATTGATTACGCTTTTGGGTTCTCTGTACCCTGACCAAACGTAACCCTCCCTTGGGTACCCCCACGCAGTCAGCAGTTGAGTCCCAGCGTAGCTCTTCGTGTGCCCCCAAAACTGCTCAAGCGAGCGAGCCGCGCGTGACGCCCGCCGCCTCCACACTCGTCCTCTCGACGCCCCCGCAGTACGAGCACCACCACCAGCACACCCACCAGCATGAGCGGCGCGTCGGTGCGCAAGCGCCACAGCAACAACGCGCCCAAGGCGCCCAAGAGCGAGACGACGTTCACGGACGAGAGCGACGCCGAGGGGCTCGTGCAGCAGGCCTCGGCGGCCGCCAAGCAGGAGTCGTCGCTGCAGAAGTTCGTCACGCGCGTGGTCGTGGGCTTCGCCATGATCGGGCTCTTCGCGCTCATCATGTACGGCGGCCACCTCTACGCGTGGCTCATGGTCGTCGTGCTGCAGACGCTCATCTTCCGCGAGCTCGTGACCGTGCGCTACAAGGCCGCGGCCGAGAAGAACATCCCGTGGTTCCGCTCCATGCAGTGGCTCTGGTTCTTCGTGGCGCTGTTCTTCAACTACGGCGACTCGCTCGGCGCTTTCCTCGAGACCCGCAAAGTGCGCTTCGTGCCGCCGGCGCTCGTCCACTACCTGCGCTACCACACGTGGGTGTCGTTCGCCATGTACACGGCGACGTTTGTCATGTCGGTGCTCAGCCTCAAGAAGGGCTCGTACAAGTACCAGATGGGCCAGTACACGTGGACCATCGTCTCGATTGGCATGATCGTGTTCCAGATGAAGTACGTGCTCACCAACATCTTCACGGGCCTCTACTGGTTCGTGCTGCCCGTGTCGCTGGTCGTGTGTAACGACTGCTTCGCGTTCTTCTGTGGACGCATCGCCGGCCGCAAGTTCATCAAGACGCCGTTCCTCAGCCTCTCGCCCAACAAGACCTGGGAGGGCTTCATCGGCGCCTTCATGTGCACCATCGCGTTTGGCTTCTTCGCGAGCGCCTACCTCGCCAAGGTAACGATCCTCCTATGTAGCTCATGGCCTATGGCGCCGTGGATTTGACTGTGTAACTTGTGCTTTGCCCTGACAGTTCCAATGGATGATCTGCCCGCTGGAGAGCCTCAACTGGATCCCAGAGACGCTCACGTGCACGCCGTCGATCGTGTTCATGCCCGACGTGTACACGCTGCCACCGATCATCGCCAAGTTCGTGGGCTTCAGCAAGCTCACGCTCCTGCCGATCCAGGTATGTCTCTTACGCTGCCGTGTGCCATCTCCTTTGTACTGATCCGCTTGCTGCTATCGTCCAGATCCACTCGATCGTGTTCTCCATCTTCGCGTCGGTGGTCGCGCCGTTCGGCGGCTTCCACGCGTCGGCCATCAAGCGCACGTACCACATCAAGGACTTCGACTCGGTCATCCCCGGCCACGGCGGCGTCATGGACCGCATGGACTGCCAGTTCATCACGGCGCTCTTCACGTCGGTGTACTACAGCACGTTCATCCGGTACGCCTTTCCTTTGTAACTCTGTAGCTATTGAGAATCAGCGGCTCACATTTGCTCTGTAACCCCCCTACAGCTCCCAGACGCCATCGATGGTCATGATTCTCAACCTCGTGGCCAAGCTCTCGCCCGAGGAACAGCGCGAGCTCATGGTGCGTCTCCGCGAGGTGGTCCCCTACTAGACGAGACGCACCCGATTCTGTAGATACGTGTTCGATGTCACCTTGATTTCGATACAACTGTCTTCATTCCACCTGTTTTTGGTACTGAGCTCTTCATTGCCTCCCTTTAGTGACATGTAGTGACAGTCATCACCACCTCCAAACGGCAAAATGGAATCAACGCCGCCACTAGAACGGCGGTCGCTGCCACACACGCCAGCGCCTACGCTAGCCGCAGAGGATGATGCCACGTCAGCAGGCTTCGTGCTGCGTATCAAGCAGCTGCCCAGTTCGTTGTCGAGTGACGCGGTGACGTCGCTGCTGTCGCACTATGGCGCCTCGCGAGTGCGCGTGCTCAAGCGCAAGGTCGTCGACTCTCATTAGCTCCGTGAATGGCAGCATTTTCCTGACTGATTGATGCGTGTATAGAAGCCTGGAGCAGCACTGCGCGCGACTGGCGCGGACAGCAAGGTCACGCAGGTCGCGATCGCTGAGTTCCCGAGCCGCCAGCGCATGACGGACGCGCACCAAAGGCTGGCGCGAGTGCAGTTGGCAGGCAAGAAGCTGGTTGTGGAGGAGATCCAGTCGGCTCACGACGGCGACGCTGATGCGACTATTGACAAGCCGCCAGGCGATGCCGATGGAGACCGAGAGGCTACGAAAGCGCCGCCGCCTGACCCCACGACGTCCGACAACGCGCCTCCTTCGAAGGCGACGCGGCGAGCGAACCGCCACAACAACAGCGCGCCAGCGCCACTCCACAACAACAGCGCGCCAGCGCCACTCGCTCCGCATCTCGGGTGGGTTTGAATGCTGCTGTGTGGGTATGCCATTGCGGATACTGACGATGGCTTCCTGATGTGTAGTCTCCACTACGCGCCGTCGCCGCTGCTGACGTACAAGTATCCGAAGGCGTCCGTGCCCGTCGTCCGCAACATCGCCAACGGTGAGTTTTTGTGTCAACGGGATCTGCGTCAATGGCTGCGTGGACTGACGCCAGATGCGCTCGTGTGGGCGCAGCGCTCATGGCTCTTCCTCGGTTCTACAACCAGGTGCTGCATCTCATGAACAAAATGAACCTGCCGACGCCGTTCGAGCTGGGCGCCATCCCCGGCGTCTTCGCAGACGCGTTCATGGTGGACGTCAGACAGCAACAGCGACAGTCTCAGCATCAAACGGATCACCAACGCACAGCTCATGGTATCAACGCCGACGTGGAGGAAGAGGAAGAGGAGAGTGAGGAGGAGGAAGAAGAGGAGGACACTGAACACGCAGCGTTGCGACCCACGAAGCGGCATCGCACTGACGTGGCCTCCAGTGAGCCCACCAACTTGATCAAAAAGCGGCCGCGTGGTGCAATCCATACACAGACTGCTGCTGCTTTTGACGATGGGGAAGAGAGGAGAAGGCTCGCGGCACTGAAGCCGCTTCGTCCCGGTGTCATCTCGGCCGCGGAACTGGATCTCCAGCGACTGGCGGGAGATGAGAGAAGTCGCGATCCTGCGTACGCCGGATACACGACTGGCACTCCGTCGTTACAAGTCCACGTGAGCAACCTGGCCGAGTCGGTGGACGCCAAGGACCTGGAATACGTGTTCGGCCACGCGCTTCCGCTTGAGACACCCCTAGAGTGAGCGCCTTGCGTCCATACCTGCGAACTTCATGAGGATTCTTGGACTGACAGGCGGACTTTTGTGGCTCAGGTCGCTCGCGATCGACCTTCAGTGGACCACCGCATCCGCTGTCGTGTCGTTTCCGTCGCTAGAGTCTGCAGAGCGAGCCATTGAGCTCATCCACGGCGTCGTGCTGGAGGGGAAACCGCTGGTCGTGGTGCGTGTTAGCTGTGCCTTGCTGTGTGGACTCTGACTGAAGCTGACTTCGGTTATTCGCACAGAGATACCACCACGTGCAAGTCACGTCCGAGCCAGAGCCGACTCGTGTGGAGCCTCCGAAGACAGCAGAGCGCGTGGAGAGTACTCCTGCTGAAAGGAAGAGCCACTGGAAACAAATGGACAGCGCGCGTACGTCTCGCCATCGCAACGCAGCATTGATGTTGGCGTTTTTCTTGACTAACTCCTGTTGTGATGACCGGCAGAACTGGCGGTCGAGAAGGCGATGAAAAACTACACCCGCGGCGAGCCCACGCAGGCGCTCTACATCAAGAACCTGGCCAAGGCCGTCGACGAAGCGACGCTTCGATCGCTGGCTCGGGAGTTCACGCCACCGTCCGTGTCGCTAGAGTGCGTCGATGGTGGTGATTCGTTGGCTGTGAGTTGACGACCGTAAACTGACAGACCCGTCGTGCTACAGATCGCTCTCCATCCGCCATTTCACTGAAGGCCGCATGAAGAACCAAGCGTTCATCGAGTTCCCAAGCGCCGACGCCGCCTCTGTCGTACTGGAGGCGATCCACGGGCTCGTGCTGCACGGGAAGCCGCTCGTCGTGGTGCGTGCTGATCTGATCACGCTCGCTGTCGGCGACTTTCTCTCATGCTGGTGCTTTCGTTCCTGTTTTGGTCAGTCATTCCGGAAAGCACAACCGCCAGCTCCATCCTGAAGACTCGTCGTACCATTCACACCACACACTTCCCCACGTCCGGAAGGCGTGTGTCGCTGCGCTGGTATTGTTAAATAGGTTGGGCCTGTTTAGCTAAACGGCCGCAGCTTGGCTTCACTGATGCTGTTGAGCACCCACTGGTAGCTCACCACGTGCTTGTCGCTCACGCTCTGCAGTTGCGGCAGCGCCGTGAGCTCCTTTGCCGCGCGGCGCAGCATCGTTTGGTTCAGTTTATCACACACGATCACGAGCGCGCGCGACCGGTTCTCGGGTTTGTCCATTTCGTGCTCGATGTCGTCGATGAAGCGGATGACTTTGCCCCCGCCGATGCTGATGAGCGTGTCCAGTTCGACCGGAGGCGGCATCGGCGACAGGAACTCGCCGTAGATGTGGAAGCAGCAGTCCGCGAACAGCCGCGAGCCGATCGACGTGGGGTTCTCCTGCTCACACCAGAGCATCTCCATCAGTAACCCGATGGACACTGACAACCACAACCAAATGAGACGTACCTCCAGCGGAAGCGACCACAGAATCTCTTCTCGCATCGCACGCGACCGTTTGCACGCTGCGACGACGTTCTGGGCTCGCAGGTGGCCCTCTGCCTCGTACGAAGCCTCAGAAAGACGTTTTCCTTGCTTCACACAGTCTACGCGCGTCACAAACACATCCGTCATTAGCCTCCTGCTCGCAAATTCACGTATAAACGACACCAGACGCAAGAACGCACCTCGTAACCAGTCCTCGCTCACGATCCAGCGGCCCGCCACGAGCGCCTTGAGGTACTTCATGGAGCGGATCTTGACCCAGCGCTTGTGGGGCTCGTCTTTGAACAGCGACCGCTTCCGGGAGCTTGCGTTCTGCATGGACGACGAGTTCCGTCCTTCGCCCACGAGACCGTCGTCCTCCGCCAAACTGGCAGCGACTTCTTTCGGCGTCGCGCACTTGGCGATCAGATGCGTCACGTAGGGCGACCACTGGTCCACGACTTGGGCGCCGAGAGCGTCAGCCCACATTTGGATCTGCGCGTAGCCGTCTTCGTCGTACCCTGAGCACAAAAACACCGAGTCTGGTCGCTTGTGGTGGCCGTTCATCGCCAGGAACGAGCCGCTCAGCAGATCCACGCTGGGCGGCGTCTGCTGCTTGGCCGGCTGCTTGCGTCGGTGCTGCTTGACGGCACGGCTCGGCGTCGCGAGGGACACGATCTGCTCGCTCGGGATGAGAATGTACTGGTCCGGTACGCGGTTTTCCCGGCGTGTTCCGATGATGTAGCGGACATCGTACGTGTGATCTATGCAACATACACCCATAAGACTCCATCACTCATAGCTAGCTAGCAGCAAACAGAAGCAACGCACCGTCGTGAACGTCCGTGATCCAGGCGGCGCCGCCTGGCTTGTTGATGCCGCGCCACGTGCGGTCGATGACCTCAACGAGCTGCCCGACTTGGAACGCTGTGGCCTCCGCTGGCGCCTCCAGCGTCTCGCCGTTGGTGGCGTCGCCATTGCTGTCTTTGTGGTGACCATTCGACTGGTGATGCCGGCCTGGGGATTCGCTGGCACGCGTGTCATTCGCTTGTAGCCGCCCAACGCCATTCGCGACAACCCGCTTCTTCGCAGGCGGCTGCACCAACAGCGGCGACTTGCCCTCAACCTCCTCCTCCTCGCGCACTTGCACTCGCACAGGCCTCTCCACTACCACGGGCTTCGCTGCTGCGGCTGCTGGCACTGCAACGAGTGGTGAGACAGTCATGGGTTGAGCCGTCGTGGCTGACGACTCGGCCTGTCGCTTCTCGGGCGATGCGCGCTTGCGCCGCCGCGTGGCCGATTCGGCCGTGATCCGCGGGTTTATTCGCACGGGCGTCGTCTCCACGCTGATCGCCGTCGCCGCGCTGTCGCCTGCATTGCCGTTGCTCTCCTTGGCTCCATTCGCTGTCGGCCGCAGCGGCGGAGGCGGCGTCTCGGGCTCGTTGAGGTCGACCGCGGGCGCCACGGAGCCCCAGATCTCGGCGGCCTGCTGCAGCTGCTGGATCATGGTGTCGTGGCGGAGCTGGCGCTTCTTGGCGGGCGCCTTGCAGATGGGACACACCTGCTTGAGCTCGAGCGCGCGGTGGATGCACTCCTCGCAGAAGCAGTGGTTGCACGGCAGCGACGCCGGCGTGGCGTACGCGCAGAGGCAGATGGGGCACTGCAGCTGCGCCTCGAAGGCCTCCATGGCCTCATGCAGCCGCCGCAACGCGCGGCGCTGCGCGGGCGTCGCCGCGGCCTTGGCGCCGCCATCGTCCGCCGCCGTCGCCATCGCCATTGACCAATTGCTGCGCTCGTTATTCGGGCAGCTCGCCAACCCTCGCGATTGCCGCCCAAATACCCATGCAACGGTCAGTGGGTGGATGGATAATTGCAGTGAGCGAGATGAGGCTACTATTGAGGGGTATGGCGGTACGGATACCTGGAGAGTGATGGAGACCCATTTGGGTCCAGGAAGGCGAAGAGTTCGCCACCAAGAAGCGCGGGAACGCGGACGTTGGCGCGGCGGCGAGAAGCGCGAAGGCAGATCGACAGCGTTGACAAGTGACTGCAAGTGAAGAAGGAAGTCGCTAGCATTAGCTCCATTTTGAGGGGTTGTTCAGCGCTAGCAGTGCTTGGGATCGCGACAAAAGCCGCCAGAAGCCGACCAACATGAACCTGGAGCAGTCGGAGGTGCTGGTGGATCGCGCGCTCGTCACGCTATGCGCGGAGCTGCCCGAGTCGCTGGGTCTGTACAACACTGCGAAGGACCAGTTCACGATCGGCGCGATCCGATCGGTGCCGCTGCTGGAGCATGTGATGCCCGAGTCCCGCAAGCACTACATCATCCGCGACTGGATGCGCACGTACGTCGAGCACGAGGACCAGCCGCTGGGCAACGACATCAGCTTCGACTCGCTGAGAGAGATCATGAAGGCGGAGCGGAAGAAGCGCGCGAAGGAGGCGCGCGAGAAGCACGGCGATTTGATGTCGGATGACGAGGAGCCGCGTCCAGCGAAGAAGAAAGACGACAAGTCGAACAGCAAAGCCAAGGCGGCGATCGACAAGAAGAAAAAGGCAGCGGCGGCTGCCGCAAATGCAAAGGCGAAGCGGAAACCACGCGCCAATGACTCGGACGAGAGCGAAGCGGAGGTGGATGATTCGTCCACGACGTCGCTTGACTCGGACGAATCGTCGGACGAGTCCTCGTCGGAGTCCAGCAGCTCCGATGACGACCGACGCGCACGCCACAAGTCAAAAGGCAAGGGTTCTAGCAAGGGCAAGGAGCAACGCACCAGCAGAAGCAAGAAGGACGACAGCAAGCGCAAGAAGAGCAAGTCGAGCAAGTCCAATCTGCCGCCCATCGAAGTGGTGCTGTCGTCCGACGAAGACGACGAGCCCGACGCGCTGTTCGACACAGACGACCCGGACGTGTACGAGGTGGAGACCATTCTGGACAAGCGGCGCGGCAACTTCGGTGACCCGGACATGTACCTGATCAAGTGGGTGGGCTACGACGAGCCCACGTGGGAGCCGGCGGAGAACGTGTCGAAAGACCTGATTGAGGAGTACGAAGGACAGCCCGTGCGCGAGAACGAGTACGTCGTGGAGGAGATCCTGGACAGAAGGAGCATGCGCGACGAGGAGACCAACCTGCGCACGTACAAGTACTACGTCAAGTGGGTCGGCTACGACGACAAGACGTGGGAGCCGGCCGAGAACCTGCCCCACAACCTGCGCCGCAAGTTTGACGCCAAGTATACGGCCGGCCGCAAGCAAGGCAAGCGCCGACGGGTGTGAGCTTGCGTGAATTAGCTTAGTTCAAATTCCAATTAGCCTCGTTTTCAGGTCGTTGTTGTCAAATCGAAAGAAAGCGTGCGACATTCGCGCAACATTCGGAGGGTTCAACGACCCTCTAAACGGGCCGGCGGATGTCGCTCATCTCTCTGTACAAGAGCGCTGGCCTCCATGTTCCCCGTGAAGAGAGGGGGGATTAGTGCCGAGACTGACGGCGAAGACGTCGAGATCCGTGCGCGCGTAGAGCCACCGCCGCGACAATGAGCCGCAGCGCCGTGGACCACCTGCTGTCCGACAGCGAGGACGACGACCTGGGCGAGCTGGACCTGTCCAGCATCACGCTGGAGGACATCCTGCGCGAAGAGGAGCTGGCGAATGCGGCGGCCACGGCGGCGAACGCGCCGGACGCCGCGAACGGCAGCACCAACGGCCATGGCGCCGCAGAGGACGACTTCTTCTCGCCCGCGACCATGACGCTGTCGCTGCCGCCCATCCCGGGCATGGAGGTCGTGCCGGTCGCCGGCGCGCAGCCCGCGAAGAGCAAGGCGGGGCCGCTGGACCGAGCCAAGAGCCTCACGGAGATGAGCGTGGGCGGCAACGCCGGCATGGTGCTGAGCGCCGGCGACAAAGCGGCGCTGGCGCTGCGCAGCCCGCTGGAGATCGCGGAGGCGCGCGAGAAGCAGCTGCTGAGCTGCGTGGGCGTGGAGCTCATCTCGCCGCTGCAGGTCAAGCGGCGTCTGCGCGCCAACGCCCGCAGCAAGAACCTCAAGAAGGGCAACAAGCCCGTGGCCGAAGCCAACAAGACTATGGTGCCCAAGGCCAGCAAGGCGCGCATGGTGGCCGAGAACAAGGACGGCGACGCCAAGAAGAAGGCGTCGGGCGTGGTCAAGGTGGAGGCCATGGACGCCATCAGCCGGCAGCTCAAGAAGAACATCGAGTTCAAGGAGCACGGCCCGGGCTCGCCCACGGTCGTGGCCATCCACTCCAAGTTCATCGCCATCGGCACGTCCAAGGGGCTCGTGCTCATCTTCGACCACTTCCAGAACGTGAGTGGATCCCTCGCCCCTGTGTTTTTATGGAGGCTTCCTGTACTGATCTCCTGAGTGTGGCCTGTAGATCCGCCAAGTGCTCGGCAACACGGCGGACGCCGACAGCGACGGCCCCATCACGGCCATCGACGTGTCGCCCGGCAGCGACTTCCTCGTGTGCGGCTACCAAAGCGGCCGCATCGTGCTCTGGGACATGATCAAGGGCTCGCCGCTCAAGGCCGTGTCGGACGCCCACGAGAACCCGGTCGTGAGTCTGCGGTTCCTCAAGGACCAGAAGCCCGTGCTCGTGTCGGTGGACACCAAGTGAGTGCTTGTGGAGATGCCGTGCGTGGTGGGTCGTCGTGTGGACTGACGGAGAGCTTTCTCTCTGTGTGTTTTGTAGTGGCGTTCTCAACAAGATTAACTTCTCCAAGATGATGGGAATGGTGTACGTCGTGGACGTGGATCCCATCTACGACGGCTCGGCGGGCAAGATCCTGTCCATTTCCATCCTCCCACAGTCTGCAGGCAACGCCAAGATCTCGCATCTCACGGACCAGTACTGTCTGGCGGCGCTGAGCAGCGAGAAGGTCACGTTCATTATCGCCATCGAGCCGGAAGTCAAGGTGCTGTACCGCTGGCTGCGACCGGATGACATCGCGGCCGACGACCCAGTGCTACCGTCGCTGGCGTTCGCGTGGATCTCGTTCCCTGGAAGTTCCCGCGCGCTGGCGCCAGTGCTCGCACGTGGCTGGGGCCAGCACGTGCAGTTCCTGGAAGTGGTCTTCCCAGGTGGAGCCAACCACAATCACGCCAAGCACGGCTGGCCGACGTTCGAAGAGCACGACCAGATCGCGTCCAGCTCCGACACCGTGGCGATCCAGTGGCTCGGCGACCAAGTCGTGGTGTACCTCAACTCGCACGATGAGATCTGCGTGTACGACGTCATGTCGCGCCAGGAGCTGGAGATCGTCGACGTGTCGTCGCTGGAGCTCGTGTTCGCGACCTTCCGAGGAAAGAACGCGCGCAGCTTTTCCAACAGTTTCCGCGGCTGCGACAACATTTTGTATCTGCTCGGTCTGAAGGAGCTGCAGACTGCGCGTGTGCAGCCGTGGACCCAGCGGATCGATACGCTCGTGGACGATGGCCAGTGGCTAGAAGCGCTGGCGCTGGCGCTCGACCACTACGAAGGACTGAAGATCGCTGCCGCTGATCGCGCCGTGCGAGACCGCTTCCCTCCGGTGTTCTTCCGCGATCGCCAGAACGACCAGTGTCTCGTGGATATCTTGCACATGTGCCAGACCAACCAGCGCACGGGAGAGAAGGAGGACGTGTTCCGCCACGAAGACAGCGCCGAGGAAGTGCGGTGGAGCTGCGGCGAGTACCCGTACCCAGTGGACATCTCAAAGAAGCTGGAAGAGACCTATCAGAAGGCACGAAGCGGTCAAGTCACCAAGAACTTCGTGCCGATCTCCGTCGCTGAGCGTGTCGCCGACTTGTTGATGGAGTACGTTCGTCTTGCCATCGCCAACGCGCCAGCGTCCACGGCCCCTGTCGTGGTTCAGCCATCGTACATGAGAAGCAACGCGAAGCTGGACCTGGCGAAGAGCCACTACCAGATGCTGGCGGGCGTGTGTATCGAGTACTGCGCGATCGTTGGTCGCACGGATCTGCTGTTCGGCGAGATCTTCAAGCGTTTCAAGGAGACGGGCAAAGCGGATGTGTTCGTTGAGCTTCTGGAGCCGTACATTCTGTCGGACAAGCTCCGTCAGTTGTCGCCCGAGGTGCTCCAGGACTTTGTGCGTCACTACAACGCCAACCACAAGCTGCCGCAGGTGGAGCAGTGTCTGCTGCACCTGAATGTGAAGGAGCTGGATCTCGACACGATGGTCAAGCTGTGCAAGACCCACGAGTTGTACTCTGCGCTCACGTTCATCTACAACGAAGGTCTGAACGACTACGTGACGCCCATCGACGCTCTGCTGGAGGCCGCGACCACAGAGAAGGTGGCGCCGCCAGCGTCGCCGACCAAGCCGCCTCTCATCAGTCGCGGCACCTCCGGTAAAGTGAGCGATCTCGCGGCTGCGTTCGGCGGTGCCTCGCGCTCCAACTCCAGTGCTGCGCCCCCAAGCCAGGCCGCGGGACCACCGGACCATGCGCTCACGGGTGCGCGTCGTCGTCGCGTGTACGGCTACAAGCTGCTGCTCTACATTTCGTACGTGCTGAACGGCCGTAGCTTCCCAAAGAACGAAGTGCTGCCGCCTCAGTCTGTCAACAACATTCGCGCCGACGTGCTCCACCACCTTTTCGAGAAGTCGACGACGACGGGAGACTACCCACGCCTCCACACGCTGGTTGAGCTGGACGCAAAGGAGCTGTTCAACATCCTAGCGCGCGTGTTCGACGATCCTACCATCGAGTTTGAAGGCGAGGAGAAGGAAAGCGAAGCGGGACGACCCACGAGCCGCTATGATACGGCGCGTAAGGCTGGCCTGACGAAGTGTCCGAGCCGCCTGTCGATGGTGATGGCGCTGGCCGAAGTGATTTTCGGCCCTGGCGGTGACATGACCAAGAGCAAGACCGACAGCGCTTTCAGCTCAGTGGAACACGGCCACTTCTTCATGTTCGAGGCTCGTCTGCTCAGTGGTGGCTCCATCGATCCTCAGGAATACGCGGATGCGCGTGCCGTCGCGATGGGCAAGGAGGGCGGCAGCGTGGACTCGATGATGAACTCGCTCATGAACTTCCTCGCGCTCGGCCCTGCGTCGCTGCAGCTCTCGTCGACGATGGTGGGAGCCACCGCGGCCTCCCAGGAGGAAGGCTTCGACAAGCGCGGCCGTGAAGCCATGCTCGTGCGTCTCTTGCAGAAGCTCAACAAGCACTACTACGACCACGATGCGCTGCTCCAGAGTGTCATCAAGGAGCAACTGCATCGCGCGGCGGTGATTCTGTACAAGGACAAGGGCGACTTCTCGCAGGTCGTGGCGTCGTATCTCGCCGACAGCGACCACGAGTTCCGCATGAACGCGTTCAGCTACATCCGCGTCGAAACGGACAAGCTCGTGGACGAAGAGAGCGCCGACTCGACCATGCAGGCGCGCCGCAAGGTCATCGAGGATGCCGTGCTCACCCACGCCGGCCCACTCATGGACACAGACGGCTACGCGTTTGTCGTGCTCATCATCGGCCAGTTCCCAGCGTTGAACAAGAAGGTGATCACTCGCTTCGTGTCGATGGGCAAGGCCGGGGCCAAGCTCGAGTTCATGTACCTGAAGCACCTGCTGAAGGGGTCGGGCAACAAGACGGACATCGCTGAGGAAGCGGACGTGGTCAAGGAGCTGCTCGAGCGCTCCAAGCTGCGGCTGGCTGACGATCCTGGCGTGCAGGAGCGGTTCGTGCAGCTGCTGTGTGAGTTCGAGCCCAAGGGCGTGTTCGCGTTCCTCGAGTCGCACGACAACTACAAGGTCGACGCGTGCCTCAAGCTTTGCAAGGACTTTGGTATCACGGACGCCGAGGCGTATCTGCTGGAGCGAACGGGTGACGTCAACGGCGCGCTCACGCTGATTCTGCAGAGCCTCGAGCAGAAGCTCAAGATCCTGCGACCAGCTCTGCGTGGATACAACATGACCACGACGACGACTGCGGGCAGCGGCAGCGACGCCTCGTCAGCTTCGGCGACCACACGAGTGACGCAGCAGGTCGACAGTATTATTGACACTGTGGCTGAGGGTCGGGAAGCCAAGCAGACGCTCGAGGTCGCGTTGGTCATGTGTCAGCGTAACTCGCAGCGTAACCGCGACGACCAGGCCGAGAAACTGTGGTTCACGTTGCTGGACAAGCTGCTGCGGATCCAGAATTATGTGAAGCGGTCGCAGGCGACGACGAAGACGGCGGGATCGGCGACGCGCATTACGGCGGCGGGCGTGCGTGGCGGCGGCAGCGGCGCGCAGACGGCGTTCCAGGTGGCGCTGAACGAGCTGATCAAGATCATCCTGGAGCGCATGGCGTCGAGCGTGTCGCTGAAGGCGATTCTGTTCAAGATCACGAGCGAGCACGGCAAGGACGAGTTCGGCGACTTCCGGTCGACGATCTTCGGTATGCTGGACACGTACAACTACGAGCAGAACATCTTCCAGACCGCCAACGGGCTCATCAGCACAGATCTGTACGAGCAGGTGACGACGCTCAAGCGCGCGCTGTCGCGGGCGTACGCGCCGCCGTCCGACACGTGCGCGTACTGCAAGGTGTCGCTGGCGAAGCCTCCGTTCGGCATGGCCCACACGGGTGCCATGGGCACGGAGAAGTGGAACCTGAGCACGTCGATGGTCATGGTCGTGGCGCGGCAGGCGTTCCACGAGTCGTGTGCGCGCGCGTGGCAGCAACAGTCGGTGGACGCGACGCCGACGACCGCCGCCGCCTCCGCTGCCGCGAACCGAGGCACGACGGGCGTGCGCCCCGGCTCGCTGCAGCGCAACATGAGCATGGACCGCATGGTCGGCGAGCGCAGCGGATCCGTGGCGGCGACGAGCGAGGCGTCGTACAACGACGACGACACGAGCACGCGGCTCCAGCGCAAGCAGCCCAGCACGCGCCGCTACCTGAACCGCCTCAAGGCCGCCCGCAAGAACGCGCGTCGCCCCGTGTCGCTGCACGTCGTGCTCGAGAGTCTCATCCGCGAGGACAACGGCCGCAACAAGTACCTGAAGAGCTCCCGCGCCGTGTTCTCGCTGCGTCCGGACCCGGAGCAGGCCAACCGCATCAAGAAACGCATCGGCACGCGCAAGCCCGGCTCGCTGCCCGCCGCGCCCATCCAGAAGGGAAGCATCCTCAGCTAAGCATGTTCAGCTCAGCCAGAATGAGCAGGCGCGTGTGAGTGTCAAGACGACAACTAGTACGTGTATCCAGGCAGAGATCACAGCGAGCGACGAATGGATATGTATATTTGTGTGTGTGCCCGGAAAAGTGTGAGTGGTCTCTGTTGTTTGTAGCCAGCGACCTTTCAAGTGCCAAGCGACTTCCACGACCACGCAAGTCTCAGCATCGAGAGAGAGAGAGAGAAAGGAGACGAAGGCGGCCATCGTCATGACGGGCAGCGTGGTGTACGACGTGGGCTCGTGGCGCCTGCGCTACGACGGCTGCATCCACCGCCGCGGCAAGCTCCGGTACTCGAACGGCGACGTCTACGACGGCGAGTGGGTCAACGGCAAGCGCCACGGCAAAGGCACGCTGCGGTTCGGCGCCGCCACGGGCAGCAGCACACCCGCGT
>JAADXN010000253.1:0-32332 GCA_023337875.1 Pythium apleroticum | reverse complement strand
GCGTGGTATCCTATTGTCGATTTCTGTGTTTGAAAAAGCCTCGTCGTACAATTCCCCTGTGGCTCGTGACTTCACGGGGCCAAAATGTCCACGGCAGCCACGTTCCTCGTCTTTCGCGCCGAGCCAACCACCAACACCACGAAGATTCCAGCTTCAGCTGCCAACTGTTCGAGGCTTCGTGTTGCTACGTACCGCACGACAGTCTCAGGACGAGTGCAACACTCTCGCGACTCGATCCGACTAATAACTGTGGATCATATTCACGTGTACGTTGACGCAAGGTGCGGAGGGCGAGTCATTGGCTCAACACAGAGTTGTTGATGGAGAAGAGGAATCCGTGGCGCAATCTCCGTGTGATACAACTGGAAGATGGATCGCTGTGTCTTTCGCGTGGCAGACAGACGAGGACGCACGCACGTTGCGTTGTGTTGAAGTGATGTCCGTCGCAGTGCGACGGTCATCACGACTCGCACCGAAGTCCACGACATCCGTGTCTCGCCCGCCATGCCTTGCAGCCACAAATGCGAGGATCACGCTCTGTCTACAAGCGGCAGAAGATACCCACACAGTAGCCGTTGGCGTGCAGCCAAAAATTATGCCACAGGAGGATTTCCCGGCCAATCCCGAAGAGTGGATTGTCCATCAGAAGCCTGGCGTTTTAACGCCAGGCTCGGCGGCGTCAACCGCTTCAACCGCTGGTCACAGTGGGACGTCCGTCGTATCTTTTGTCGGGAAGCACGCGCAGCTCAGATTCCCCCACAGCTTCTCACCAAGATGCGGCCTTCTACAAATTCACCACTCGCCACTCGATCGTCGATCTTCCCACTGTGTCATTCTCCAATTTTCTTCGAGCCTCGCACGTCCAACAAGCTTCCAAGTCGTCACTACGATGCTTCGCTTCGGGCTTTCGCTGCTCGCTCTGGGCGCCACGGCTACCGCCGCGCAGACAATCGACTTTGACATCGCCACTTCCGGGGCTACGAGAACGGCGTACTGGAACCAGTCCGTGTACGCTACGGCCGTCGACGCCTCGGAAGCCGCCAAGTACACGCTGGTGCACCTCGAGCACGTGATCCGCCACGGCGCCGCCTACCCGACGACCGCCTTCGCGCAGCAGGTCTCGACGCTCGCCACGCAGCTCAACGCCAACTACGGAAGCGTGATTCCGTCGTGGCTGCAAGGTTACTACGTGCCCTACGACGCGTCCGTCGACGGTCTCATCGCCTCTTCCGGTGGCGTCGAGCTTCAGTCACTTGCGACGCGTCTCCGCCAGAACGTCGGCACGTCAGCGGCATTCCCTGCGGCGTTCTCGAGCGACCAGTTCGTCGTCCAGTACTCCACCAACAGCTCACGCGTGAAGTACGGCGCCCTGAACTTCGCCACGGGCTTCTTCACGAACTGGAGCGACGTCAAGTACACGGAGCGCAGTGACCTGTTGCTTCGCTTCTACGACCAGTGTCCTCGCTTCACCCGTGACGTGCTTCAGAACCCGGCGTCCTATGAGCAGTCCAACGCCTACAAGAAGTCCACGGCGATCACCAAGAGCATTGAGATCCTCCGCTCCAAGCTCAAGCTCCCGGCGTCAGCAGCTCTCACGGCGGCGGACGTCCAGACCGTGTACACGGCGTGCGCCTACGACCTCTCGCTGTACAAGCGCAAGAACAACTGGTGCACGCTCGTGACCAAGGACCTGGCCAAGGCCGCCGAGTACGTGGAGGACCTCGAGTGGTTCTACACTCGCAGCGGCGGCAACAAGCTCAACTACGAGATCGCCGCTGGCTTGCTGAAGGACGTTTTCAAGGGCCTGAAGGACTTCTCCGCCGGCAGCTCCAAGGTCGTGGCCAACTTCCGCCTGGTGGACGCCGAGGCGACGCTGCCGCTCATGACGCTGGCGGGCCTCGTGGACAAGACGCCGCTGCTCGCGAACGCCACGGCGGCTGCCATCGACGCGCGTGTCTTCCGCACGTCTCGCTTCGCGGTGTTTGCTGCGAACGTCGAGTTCCGCCTGCTCAAGGGCAAGGCGGACGCGGCGTTCTACGTGCAGCTGCGTGTGAACGAGCAGGCCGTCAAGTTCCCGGGCTGCAACGACCAGATCTTCTGCAAGCTCAGCGACGTGGAGAAGCTGTGGGGCTACTACCTCACGCAGTACGACGTCGCTGCGGCCTGCAAGATGTAAGTGCCCGTGACGTGAAGGGGGGGCTATCAGAGCAGAGCAACAGCCTGTGTATTGAAATTGGGAGAATTTCAATACCGCCAATACGCAACTCTCTTCAAATCAAACCTGCCACGTTGCCATTTGAGGTTGTTGACTTCAACATGCAGAGTGTTAATATACTTCGTAGCCCTCCTGTGCCGAACAAAGCTGAAAGAGGACGCACGCACGCTTGCAATCAGCAGCCACCGAGCCAAGTACTGTCTTCGCATCCCGACCGATCATGCCGGGCCTATCCATTCGATCGCTGCTGATCAACGCGTTTCGGCATTCTCACATCGTGTGCTCACCTCGAGCGCCCAGAACGCACATGCAAGTGGTGCCCCATGCCTCCTCGTCGCCGTCAGGCGCAACGATCCTCGCACGCGTCGAAGCTGAAGATGAGAAGCGTGAGTCTTCCAGGCGAACGCTGCCGCTGACGGGTCGGCCTCAATACGTCGACGAGGTGATCGCCATCAGCCCAGTCGCACGCACGACCATGTGGCTTACGGTGTTCTTTCTCGTGGTCGTCAATGCCGCATTGCTCTGCGTCTTTGCGGTCGTCTACATGAAAAAAACAGACGCGCGAGTCACTTCTGTGGGTGTTCCGTGTCTACTACCTCTTCTCTGACGGGAACGCGTTCCTGCTGCGCTACAGTACGATGATTGCCCTAAGCTATGGATTTCTCGGCGCAATCTTCGGCCTCGTGGCTGTGCGCCTGGTGTGGACGTCGATTTCTCATCGCCGCCTGCGCTTCGGCTCGCTTCATTTGAGCCGAAGGATCAACTCCGTCCACGTCGTTCAAGGTCTCAGCGACACAGTTGGCTCGAATCGTTTAAGAGCGGCCGCATCCTGCACGACGGCCGCAATCAACTGCGGCAGGAACTTGTCGCGACGCTGGAACCAGGCTGTTGGCGTGTGTGGCCCATACTTCGACCTGCGTCTGCTCTTGGAGGAAATCTTTGAGATTGCCAGCCAAACCACTGCAGCGCTGTCTGCCAGCCAGAGTATCAGCAACGTGCCGCTGAATATCATCTACGCCGTCGTCATCTTTCTCAACAGCATCGCGGCCTTCGCTCCGACCAACCTACAAGCCCCTGACTCGTTGTATCCAGCTCATATGGACAATGGTCTGTACAGCGACATTCCATTCGCTGTGGAGCGTCCGCAACGACACGAAACATCGAGATATCGACGCACCACCAACGTCAGCTCTGCTGGACATCATCCTCCGCAGTATTTCCAATCATATCAAGTCCGCCAAACGCCTCCTACTTGCCGATGACGACCACGACCTGCTTTCAGACCTGTCTGCGGTCTGCGACGTCCTCCAGTTACCATTCTCGTGAGTGGGGCCAAGCTTTTGACTTCTTCGCTGCTATCTCTGTACAATAGACCCACATAGAATAGAGTAGCATAAGGGAAGCCCAAAAATGTAAATCACTTGACCCCCCCCAGCAACGCGGCCTTCGTCTACCGTCGCGTCTTCAAAACGAGTCTCGTCAAGCAGCGCATCGCGTGTCTGCTCACGGACCTCATACTGGACTTCGTGTGGGGGACGCTGCTGCCGATCTGGATGTACGTGCCGATTGTCATGATCTGGCTCGACCGCGGCCATATCATTGACCAATTCGAGACATTTTCGAACTCAACGCGTGAGGTCGAGCGCGTGCTGATCATGTCGTGGAAGCTGTACGCACTCAGCGTGATCCCGTTCTGCACGTCGCTGCTGAATCTACTGGAAGTCCACAACATCCTGCGGGAACTAACGCCAACGCACCTGTCCCCTATGCATGCTATTGACACCGTGACGACAGTTTTCCAACTTCGATATCCTGTAGGACGCGTGCGCCCTGGGCTCCTGATGAAGCTCGCTCACAGCCTCCTTCCGCTCTACGGCGTCGGCGTCCTGATTGTGACGCTGATGGCCAATGGCGTCTTCCGTGCCTCACCCGTGAGTACCCAGTTTGGCTGCATGCACCGCGTGCACCCGTGGTTCTCCATCAAAGAAGCGTGCCTCGGTCGCCAAATCAACTGCTCGTCACTGAACATCAACGGCTCTGCCGCTGAGATCGAGGATGCTCTCGAGCTCTTCGACAAGCCGTCTCTCGGTGATCTCTTCATCATGAACTGTCCGCACCTTGAGATGCCTCACAAGATCCAGTCGTTTCACCGCCTGATGACCATAGTGATCAAGAACTCGACGATTGCCGAGTGGAGTGAGGCTGCGATGCTGCGTGGCGAGTTCTTCCAGGAGCTGCGTACGGTCCAGCTACACCGTGTGGACTTTGTCAAGGACCCCGTTGGTCTCACCGGCGTCGGGCCGATCTCGTCATCGGTCGAGTGGATCCACATGGAGAATTTAGACGGCTCGCGGCTTCTGCCGCTCGTGGGCGACAACTGGAGGGACGTGGGGTCCTTCGACTGCATGGCCTGTGGCTTGATAGAGTTTCCTTCCGCCATCGTGGACCGATTGCCGCGACTTTTCACGACAGCTCTGACCGCCAACAACTTCACGTCCATCCCAGGAGACTGGGCATCCCACCCCAACATCCGTCTTCAGCTCCTGTTCTTGGACGACAACCCGTTGCTCACTGAGCTTCCAGACGCGCTGTGGCGGCAGGCGGCCACCTGCGGCGTCTTCTCAGTGATCAGAAGGAACGTGTCGGTCGTGCCGGCGTTGGTTGCGGACGTCGCTGGCCCCGAATTCGCGCTCATTGCCACCGACACGCCACTGTGCAAGAGCCTGGAGGCAGTGCCGCCCCGCGTGCAGCCGCTGATGGTATGCCGAGAAGCCTCCACACTTTCTAGCCACTATACACTATGTAAGATGCAATCATCACTTCCATCGATGGTTGTTGGAGAATCAATCACTTCAACATCGTAGTTCATCACTGGATTCTAGAGACCTTAAATCGTCCTGAAGGCCAGCGCGAGCATCAGTCGGTTGCACTGCGATGACCAAATCCAGAGCAGATCCAGCACCACCTCCGGATCCAGGATCCAGCATCCAGTGAATGGGCCATATTGCCCCAACGAATTTGGTTACCAAACGTCGAAGTAAGGAGATGGGTGCGTTGGTCTCAGCTCAATCGACGTGTTTGGGCAAACCACCACGCCGGATTTTCCAGAAGAGGAGCGAGGAACCTCTGAGACTTGATATCAGCGTACGAGTCCCCAGCACCGCGTCGCGCCAAGTGCTTGTGCATTCAGGCGACGTGCCGCGAGCCCATCATAACGGAGACACCCCACAGCCAGGATCACGGACACTAGGGCCCTCGAAGACACACACTATGCCCAGGATATAGAGCTGGCTGCGAGTGCGGGGTCCCATTCCGTCCCAGTTCATCGGTTTTCGATGGGCCGGTTTCATTCCGACGGTGTTGTTTTCGCCATCACAACTCCTCCGAAACCTGATGCTTCTGTTCCAGGCACGGGATCAGATCCAGCTGCTTGGTTGTCCGTGCTTCAGTTTTCATCTCTCACACACAAATGAATCGCAGAATGAATTGCGCACCACCTCTCATCCTCTATATGAATCGTGCCGTTGAATTGCACCAACCACCGGTTTAGAGTCTTTCCGAAGAGATGTATCTTCTCGCCCAAACGCGCTCACTCACACCCGCACGCAGCGACGCAATCACTTCAGAATCGGCAGCGCCCCACGCACTGCTCGCCCTCGGATTCCTCTCCGTCCTCACGCCCTGACGCTGGATGAGCATGCTGTCTCCTGCCGTGCGCCAGTCGCTGCGTAGCTCCTCGCGCCAGTCGCGGCTGCTGAGCTCCGTGGCGTCGTCCCCCGCTGTGCAGGTCACGCGCGCCGAGCCGCTGTTCGAGAAGCGCGACGGCTCCAAGGGCAAGATCGTGAGCGAGCGGGCCTTCATCGAGTTCAACCGCCAGCCCGACCCGTACCGCGACCCGGTGGAGCGTCTCCACGACTGGGGCGAGATCAACACGTCGACGCGCGACCCGGGCGAGCGCAAGGTCCAGGCGGCCCGCTGCATGGACTGCGGCACGCCGTTCTGCCAGACCAACACGGGCTGCCCCGTGAACAACCTCATCCCCGAGTGGAACGAGCTCGTGTTCCGCGAGGAGTGGAAGGAGGCCAGCGACCGCCTCCACAAGACCAACAACTTCCCCGAGTTCACGGGCCGCGTGTGTCCTGCGCCGTGCGAGTCGGCGTGCGTCGCCGGCCTCGTGGACGACCCGATCACCATCAAGAACAACGAGTACGCCATCGTCGACCGCGCGTGGGAAGAAGGCTGGATCGCGCCGCGGATCCCTCGCCGCAACGGCCTGCGAGTGGCCGTGATTGGCTCCGGCCCGGCGGGTCTCGCGGCCGCCGACCAGCTCAACCAGAAGGGCTACACGGTCACGGTGTACGAGCGCGAGGACCGCATCGGCGGGCTGCTCATGTACGGCATCCCGAACATGAAGCTGGAGAAGAAGACGGTGGACCGCCGCGTGGATCTGCTGCGGGAGGAGGGCATCGAGTTCGTGACGAACGCCGAGGTCGGCATCTCGATGCCCATGGAGAAGCTCCAGAGCGAGAACGACGCCGTCGTGCTGTGCATCGGCTCCACGGTGCCGCGGGACGTGGGCGACGTGCCCGGCCGCCACCTCAAGGGCATCCACTACGCCATGGAGTTCCTCACGAAGAACCAGAAGCGACTATTGCTCACGGTCGACGGCAAGCTCCAGAGTGGCTGGGACCGCAACTTCGTCACGGCCGAAGGCAAGGACGTCGTGGTGATCGGCGGCGGCGACACGGGCACGGACTGCATCGCGACGGCCATGCGCCACCGCTGCAAGTCGGTCACGAACCTGGAGATCAACCTCATGCCGCCGCCGTCGCGTGCGCCGGGCAACCCGTGGCCCGAGTACCCTCGCGTGTACGGCATCGACTACGGCCACGCCGAGTGCCGCGCCGTGTTCGACCAGGACCCGCGCGAGTACGGCGTGTTCACGCGCGGCTTCAAGGGCAACGAGCAGGGCGAAGTGACCCACGTGATCACCCAGAAGGCTATCAAGAACCGCGCGACGGGCGAGATCACGCCCATCGAAGGCTCGGAGGATGTGATCCCGGCCGACTTGGTGCTGTTTTCCATGGGTTTCATGCACCCGGAGCAGCAGATCGCCGAGCAGATTGGCCTGGAGGTTGACCAGCGGAGAAACATCCGCGCCGAGTACGGCCAGTACCAGACGTCGGTGGAAGGCGTGTTCGCGGCGGGCGACTGCCGCCGTGGCCAGTCGCTCGTGGTGTGGGCCATCCACGAAGGCCGCAGCGTGGCCGACGCCGTGGAGAAGTACTTTTTGAACGAAGGCTTCCAGCCAGAGGTGGACCACAACCAGCGCTACGGCTAGATCGACTTGTCGCCCACAAGGCGACTTCACGCGCGACTAGAAGGCTCTTCGTTTATCAACAATCTCCACGCGTTCGACCACCAACTACCACACTCATACAGGGAGGCTGCGCATTCAATCCCAATCCTACAGAAAGTGTACCATACACGCTCTGCCACGTCTGTCCCCCTTCGCCATGGCTTCAATGCTGTAGTGCCGTGCGCATTGCGCATGCAGCCTGCAGGAAGTCGTGGCAATGGCTGGTGGCGGTGTAGCCATTGTATGTGCATTCACAGTCTATTCTCGTAAATATATCCACACAACATCTAGATCCGTAAGTGGTAGTGTACCCATGTCTCTTCCTCCCCCCACATGGCTACACTTTGATGATCGGCACGTAGCCCTGCAACTGGCGGATGCTCTGCAGCAGCGACGGCGTCTTGGCGTCTCCAGTAGACGCCTCTGCGTCCTGTTGGTGCTGCGTGTTGTATCGCAAGTCCAGCACGCGCACGCCGCGCAGCATAGAGACGTCCCGCACGAGCCGGCAGTCGCTCAGGTTCAGCACGTGGACGCGAGCCAGCGCCGAGACGTCCTCCACGTTCTCACAGCCCGAGAGGTTCAACGAGTGGAGCGACCCGAGTGCCGACACGTCTGTGATCTTCTTGCAGTGCTTGAGCGTCAGCGTGTGCACGGTCGCCAACGCGGAGACGTCTTGCACCTGGTGGCAGTAGCTCAAGTCCAGCGTGTGGACGCGAGTCAGCGACGACACGTCCGAAAGCCGAGGACAGCCAGCGAGCTTGAGAACGCGTACATTGCGCAGTGGAGACACGTCTTCCAGAGAGTCGCAGAAGCGCAGGTCCACGTCACGCGCGTCAGATAGCGGCGTCACGTCCTCGAGCAGCGGACAGCCCGACAGGTTCACCTTCTGCACCCCAGCGAGCGCGCGGATGTCGTTGAGGCGCACACACCGGTAGGCGTTGAAGACCGTGGCGCCAGAGAGCCCACTCAGATCCTGGATGTTGCGGCAGAAGCTGATGTCAAGCTCGTACACGTCCCGCAGTCCGTTCAGGTCGTGGATCGCCTGGCAGCGACTGAGCACGAGCTTCCGCAGACCGCGCAGGTGGCCGACGTCCGAGACGTGCTTGCAGCTGGAGATATCCAGCTCCTGCAGGCGTCCGTTTGTGCCGAGCATCGAGATGTCCGTCAAGCCGTCGCAGTTCCGCATCGTGAGAACGCGGACGCCGGTCAACGCGGAGACGTCGGTAACGAGCTTACACAGCGACAGGTCGAGCGTATCGACGTCGCCTAGCATGGAGACGTCGCTGACGTTGGCGCAGCCGCTGATGTCGAGATCGGAGACGCCTCGCAGGGAGCTCACGTCCGTGATTCCAAGGCACTTGCGCAGACGGAGCGTGTGGACGCCGCCGAGAGGACTCACGTCGGTGATGTTGATGCAGCCGGACAAGCAGAGCGTGTGGACGTTGCCCAGTTTGCTCACATCACGAAGCCCGATGCAGCCGCCGAGATTCAGATCGTACACGTTGGCGAGGCAGTCGACGTCACTGAGCTGTGGGCAGTTGCGGAGACTGACGCGCTTGACGTTACGGAGCGGAGAGACATCCTGCACGCCACGGCACACGTTCAAGTACACGGCTTGACACTGCGCGAGGGGCGTGAGGTCGTGGACGCTGTGACAGTAGGAAAGATCCACGGTCTTGGATTGGCTCAGGAACGATACGTCACTGAGCTGGTTGCAGTAGCTGAGATCCACTTGAGGGATGCCACTCAGTGCGTCGAGGTTGTCCAGCACGACGCAGCCACTGAGGTCGAGGGACTGCAGAGCGTGGATGCCGTCGAACAACTGCACGCGGTAGATGCCCAACAGGTTCAGTCGGTGCACTTGCTGGCTGACGATGGCCTTCTGCAGCACTGGCGAGCACACGTAGCCTCGCGACTGGTCCTCGCCCGTGGCGTCGGCGTCGTGCGTGACAACGATCGGCTCGTCCTCTGGCTCCGGCTCGGCTTCGGCTTCTTCCTCGTTGTTGCCACGCTCCCCCAGGAGATTGAAGATGGTCTCCAGTACTTCATTGGCCGTCTCCGCGCCGACGTCTTCGTCATTCGCCTCGGAGCTCTTGAGATTGGGCGGCGCAGGCAGCGGTTGCAGCGCGACGTTGTCGAGGTTGCGCCAGATCGTGAGGATCTGACCGAACTCCGCGACGGTCACCACGAGCCGGGCCTCCATGCGCAGCCGCACGCGCGAGTGGACGACGTCGTAAAAGAACCGGCTGAGCTCGGCGAGAGCAACGGCTTCATTCAGCGTGAGCAGGGGGATCAAATGCGCGTCGAAAAGCTCCACGGGAAACAGCGTCGTGAGCAGACAGCGGTGCGGTGCACGCTGCTGCAGCGGCGGAGTCAGAGCGTCATGGTGGTGGTGCTCGAGCTGCCGGTGTTGCGGAGCCATGGCGAGGAATACAGTGGAAGAAGCCGAGAAGGAGATTCCGCAGTCAAAATGGAGCTGCTCAACGACCACGGAGAGGTGGAAGCGCGCGATTGCGCGGGCTTCTGACGCAAGGAGACAGCGCACAGCGGAGGCAGAGAGAGCGAGGGATGACGGATGAGTTCATGGCTGCGGCAGCGCGGCGCGCTCGGTGGCAGAGGCGGCAGAGGCGTCCTCCTGATGGCGAGGCCATTTGCCAATCGGTCGGCTGAAGCATGCGGCCTTTCCCAGCGGGTCTCATAAAGGAGCATCTGATTGGATGAATATTATGTTGGATGATTCTGATTGGCTGTTAATACACTGCTGAAGAATTTGACGACGGATGCAGTACAGTCAAACCTCGAATTTGCACACCATACTCATATATAGGTGAGAGAGGTAGTATTATTTGTCAAGATACAAATATCAATCGAAGACGGTCCGGGCTCGATTTATTTAAAGAATTATATATGGGCTGACGGGTGTGCAAACGCAAGGTCTGACTGTATCGTCCTGGCACCAAGCGCCCTGGAGCTACAGTATGGAGCCGCCACCCCACTGAGCACTGCTCAGTGAACAGGACGGCAGTGTTCGGCGCAGAGATCTACAGGATCTTGAAGTTCAAGCCGGCATTCAGCATGGCCATGCGTTCCAGCAGCAGTCTTGACCCCGACCAGGTTCTCGCTGCATATTTGCAGCCTTTCCACCAGCGTCCACTATTTCGCTCCGTCATTAGTCGACGCGAACCGACAACAGCGTGGTGGACGCCACCATGGACTCCATGATGGAGCTCTCCCCATGCCCATCCCTCGATGCAGTGTCAGTCAGCATGAGCTTGCCGGGCGATTCGCGACCACTGCCTTGACCGCTGGTCACGGCCTGGCGACTCATCACTCCATCTCCATCATGCTCTGCCAGGCTGGCCCAGCCATGCTCCTTGGCAAGGAGCATGGCTGCGGCAACGAGTCCTTGCGTTTACTGTACGACTGGAGATGCGGTCGATGACGTCGCCACTGGGATCGTACAGGACATTCCCGCGTTTGGATCCACGAGGATGGCTGACAATATCTACAATAGATCTGGTCGCCTCCTGCTTTGGTGCACACGAAAGCGACAACTCCGGATCTCTACAGTCATCTCAGACGACGGCTTCGGCTTCATGGTGGCGGCGCTGGCGTGCTGCGTGCGACAAGCTCGACTGCTTCATGGCGTGCTGTATGCAGGCTTGCACATGTGCGCTGCCGTGCTGAATGCATTCACACTCACGCACACGCAGCCAAACCACACTGTCTATGACACGGCGGTGGACAGCCACGCTCGCCACGCCACGCTGGCTGTGGCGCTGCAGTGCGCCGTCCAGTACACTCGGCCGCCCACTTCAGTAACGTCACCGTCACGGAGGGAGCAGCGTCGTGGTGGACGTCAAATCTGCGCGGCATCGACTGGTAGACAGAGCCGAACGCCGGGCAAGCTGACTCGAATCTATTATATTGGGACAAGCTGAGGGAAAAACACTGAACAAGAGCTCACATCCCGTGGGATGCGAGTTGAGTGCTGATGGGACGACGCCGAGCGGCCAGAGAAGCGCCCCTCGGCGTCGTGTGGCATGCGGGGCCAATTACACGCCCGTGGCATCGCATGAACGGCAGTCCGCCCGCCACGCACCGAACTCGCCGCCTGCATCGACAGGCTGACGTTTGTGTTTTTTCCATACTGTACAGAGTCCTTTAGATTTGGGCCCGCTTTTCGCGCGTGGCGAAGCGGTGCCGTTGCCTCATCACTCCCGTTTCGATTGCTTCGCGCTGCATCAGGCACGGCGCGTCGAACCGCTGTTGGTCCAAAGTGTTGAGGAAGCGCGTGACTTACACAGCTTCTCAGTGTGCGGCTTCAATGACCGCAGCTCCACGCGCAGCAGCAACGCGCCAGGTCTTTGTCGTAGCCTCGCATCTGTGATGCAAGCTGCACTGCCGCAGAGACCGCACGCACCTGAGACCCTCGCCAGAGCCAGGCAGGCTTGCTCACGGCTCGGCCGCTGTCAAAAACTTCCGCAACATTTGTCGGCTCATACAATTGTAACTGATCTCCTCCCCTGAACATACAGTACACTGTACTCAACCGATGATGGCTTCGACAGCGAGCTGTCGGGCAGCCAGCAGTACACAAGGGGCCAGTCCAGTGTTCGGAGTCTGGTACTGTGACTGGTTCACGTCTGAACGCATTGGAATCAGTTGGCAAGACAGACTTCTCGCAGGCATGCCGTGCGCCTGGATGACCGCAGGCCAGCAGGCTGTGAGATGGTGCTCGACAGCATTAGCTGCCTACCGGCCGTCGTGTCCTCCTCGCAGGGCGTGGGCTCGATCATGGAGGGCATTTGACTGACGTTTCCCAGCCGCCGGACGATTTGACAGGCTCGGGTCCCCACAATATCAATGGAATCCCACACCAGAGGAATCCATCGGAAACAGCAGCATTCTGGCTCGGTTTGATTGATGGATCTGTCGGCAAGAGTTTTAACCGGTCTGCACTGTCACGTGTACGCCGGTTGGCAGATCAGCTGGTGAGACCAGATGGCGGATGGAGTGGGGGCTCCTCCCCATCCCCTCCCCCTGCTCCTCCTCCGCTCCGCTGCAGCGTGAGTGTTTGATGGAGAACTTGGGTCGGTTTGATGTTTGTCTCTGCCGTGGTGTATTTGATGGAAACGCAGACGGCGCCGCTCTCCAAAGCCACACTGTGGAACCAGACGGTACGACTGTGGGTCTCTCTCGTTCTCTCTCTCTTCCGCTTGCCGCCGACTCCCCTCCACCTTCTCTTCTTCCTCTTCGGACTTGGGTCGTGCCGCTCGCTTGCTCGAGAACGTCATTCGCCAGAGTCCAAACGCTCGTTCACGCACCACACGCCCGAGAAGCCTTCCCCGGCGCGGCGTATTCCTTCTCCATTAACAGTATTACTGCAGCGTCGGTTGATCCGTCAGGTACCCACGATCAGTCAGTCGGTGCACCGTCATCATCAATCAGTCCACTCCCACACGCGGTCTCGAGCGCATTGCCTTCGATTTCCCGCGGCCAAGTCCCCTCGAGGTCCCCCGTGGCGAATCTTCCTGCAGCAGGTCCCGTCCACTCCCGTCCCCTCCTCTCCTCAACTCCTCTCTCGGTTCGGAACTCTCTCTTTCTCTCCCCCAGCAGACTCGACACCAGCGTCCCGCTATCGCTGTTGTCTCGTCCGTGTGGTTTGATTGATCGAGTTTGCGTCCCCCCATCAGTCAATCGCCCCCGTGAATGATGCATCTCAAGTTCCCGCTTCCGACGGGCTACTTCCCCAAGTTCGAGCTCACGCCTGATGAGACGCTGGCGTACAAGGAGCTCGTGACGGATCTCGTCAAGGACACGCGCCGCGAGCACGAGACGTACGTCAAGGACGGCCAGCGCCACGTCGACACGCGCAAGTGGAAGCTCGCCAAGACCAAGGACCGCCTCCACATCTACAAGCGCCGCTCCGAGTACGGCGCCACGGCCATCGGGCTCACGGGCCACAGCCACGGCGGCTCGAGCAGCTCGGGCAGCTACGACCACAGCGTGTCGGCGTTCCGGTCCGGGTCCGAGAGCAGCTCCAACGGCTTTAGCATGTCCTCGACGTCCACGGCCACGGGGCCCGTCCGCGGCCGCGTGTCGTCCACGCTCAGCAACGGCTCGAGCCAGAGCAGCGGCCACAACGCGCTGGGCGTGCTGGACGAGGCGTCCACGACGGGGCTCCACCGGCGGCTGCTCGAGCCCACGTTCCTGGCCACGGGAGTGATTGATGGAAGCGTGGACGACATCATCTACGGCTTCCACGAGGCCTCGGCCGACGCGACCAAGACCACGGCGGCGTTGATCGGCGACGATCAATTGATTGATACCGTCGTGCTCCACACCATCAAGGCGTCCAAGACCACGTACCTCGGTCTCAAGTGGAAGCTGTGCCGCACGCCCGGCGGCAACCGCGACATGTGCTTCATCGAGTACGTGGGCGTGGCCAACGACAACCAGGGCGAGCGCTACGGCTTCAAGGTCATCGAGTCGGTCAAGCTGCGCAACTGCCCGGCGTTCGACGACAACTCGATCATCCGCACGAACCTGTCGTTCCGGTATCTCTTCCGCGAGAGCGGCACGCCCGGCATCGTCGACGTGTACATGCAGGGCGCGTTCGACTCGAGCGGCGACGCCGTCACGGCCGGCGGCGTCGGCGACGCGCGCAGCACCATGGAGATCCTCATGGAGGTCGAGAACCGCATGGAGATCGCCGAGTCCAAGAAGCTCGCGGACCTCGTGGCCGCGCAGGCGCGCGCGCCGCCCAAGCCCAAGCAGAGCGGCTCGCAGTGCTCGATCTGCCGCGCCAAGCCCGGCTTGCTGTCCAGCCACTTGCTGTGCCAGGGCTGCGGCGCCGTGATCTGTACCAAGTGCCGCATGAAGAAGGTCGTGGTCACGGTCAAGCGCGGCGCGGCCACGAAAAGCAAGATCTCGTGCTGCAAGATTTGTCTCGTGAAAGTCAAGGAGACGTCGCCGTTCGAAGGCGAGCCGATCCCGACGCCGCAGCAGCCGCTGCGCCAATTGCAGAAGAAGCCGTCGGTCACGAGCATGGTGCTGCACAGCCGATCGGGGTCGTCCGCGGACCAAGGGCCGCTCGCGACGACCCACGAACTCGCGCTGGCGCTGCCGCAGGCCAAGCAGCTCGAGCGCCACCGCACGGCCGACTCGTTCGTGGACACGGAGTACTCGGGCTCGATGCAGTCGTGGCAGTCGAGCTCGGTGTCGTCGTCGTACTCGGACCTGGACGACTCGTACGGGTCCTCGCACACGTCGCCGGGCGGCCAGCTCGCGCTCATGCACAACAAGATGCCGATGGTGGCCGAGTCGCCGCGCGTGCGCGGCCACCACCACGCGCAGCTGCCGCAGTACGCGTACCAGGGCCAGCAGGCCGTGGGCATGTACAACCAGCAAGGCCACGACATGTACGCGCACCAGGGCATGCACCAGCCGCAGTACGGCCGCGCGCCGCCGCCGATGCGCCCCAACATGAACGCCGACCAGCACCGCCTGGGCCTGTACAACCAAATGATCGAGCTGCAGATGAAGGCCGAGCGCGCGCACAACCTCGCGAGCCAGAACGCGGCGTTCATGCAGCAGCGGCAATAGGCGATTCGGTTTTATATCCAGTTAGAGACCCCCCCCCACCGACAACCATCCCCAGCCAACGATGTAGTAGCACAAGACTTGGAAACCACAATATAAGTTATGCTTCCTTTACAGCTCGTCCTTCGGCTGCGGTTCTTGGTCGTTTGTGTTGGAATAGCAGGCGTGCGGAGCCGTCGGGAAGCACGTCTTGCCCACGTACCGAGGCTCCGTGAGCACGCGGAAGCGAGTGAAATGGTACCGGATCTTGGTGTTGGCGTACTCTTTCGTCTCCAGCGTCGCGCTGAGCGTACGGATGTGGCTGAGCAGAGCGTCTGCTTTGGCTTTCGGACATCGCGCTTCGCCCACGAATGTCGTCTTGGAGTGGGCTTGGACCCAGCCAAAGCACCGCGATTCGCGCGCTACAATCGCTGTACTAGCCATCGCACCGTCGGACGACTGGCTTGAGGCAGAGGAAGGAAGCGTCGCCACGAAGCGGAAGCCGCGGAAGCGGTCGACCATGCGCCAGCCAGCAGCGCCGTCGGGGTCGAACGGCTCACGGCCCTGCGGATGGATCTCCACGCCGCTGGACGTAGAGACCACATCCACCGCCAGCTGAGGCGCTGCCTGTGTCGCAGATCCAAGGGACGTCCATGCGAGGAGAGCGAGAGCGGCGGAGCGCATGGTGAACTTGGTGGTTGAATGGCCGTGCGGATCTTGGTGGATGTTCTAAATTAGGCATCTGCCTTGTCTCGATGTGATCACGTTCCTGAATTTACCTTGACACAAGGACGAACCATCCCAAAATAGTTTAAAATAGGATATGTTCGAATTTTCTCGGTGCGGTGTCTCTCTCGTGCAGTGAAAGATCCCGATCAGCACCAGCGACCATGGCGTCCACGACTGGCATACTGCGGCCGCATGCCGGCCACCATGGCAGCGTGGCTCCTCGCGACGGCGTGCTGAACGTGCACACGACGTACATCTTCACGTTCTTCTACTGGGCGGCTCGCTCCATCCTCTTCCAGCAGGTCATCGCCGGCTTCGTGTTTGTCCTCACGAACTCGAACCAGCCCGTGGGCGTCGTCAAGGGCGTGCAGGGCATCTCGCAGCTCGTGTTCTCGTTCCCCGCCGGCTACATCGCCGACCACACGCGTCGAGACCGCGTGCTGCGACTCGCGGGCTTCCTGGGGCTGCTGGGCTCCGTGCTCACGGCGATCGCCGTGTGGCAGTGCAACCTCACGCTTCTCAACTGCGCGTTCGCGCTGTGGGGACTCTTCGCTGCCTTCCAGTCGCCCGCGATGGAGGCGATCTTCGCAGAGTCCGTGCCACACGGACGCCGCTCGTACCCGTTCATGATCAAGTACAACGTGAGCAACGTGGCCATGGTCGTGGGGCCGCTGCTGAGCGTGCTGCTGTTTCTCTACTTTGGCGACAACTGGCGCGTGAACGAGCTGCAGCCAGTGCTGCTGTGTGGCTCACTGCTAGCCGCCTTGGCGTCGGTGCTTCTCTTCCGCTTCAACGACGACCACTCGCTGCGTGACGATGAAGATGATGATGACGACGAGAGTGAAGAGGCTTCTGTGAACGTGAACGGCGTGAGACCCACGGGCGTTGGGCCACGCAGCCACTCGCGTCGCAGCATGGACAACGAGGCGCTTCGCACGCCCTCAGTCGTCGGTAACGACCTTGAGATCGAGTATGACTACTCGGATCACGAAGACGACGATAACGGAGACCTTGCGGACCCAGAACGCCTCGTGACGCCAACTGAGACCAGCTCCCTTCTCGTCGGATCCGCTGTCGCTCCGAGCAAGGAAGCCAAGGCCGCCGCTGGCATCCACACCACTACGACCAGCAGCACCAAGACCGGTCACAAGATCCCCGACACGCAGTTCCTGTGTCTGCGAGCCCACGACCACGTGCCGCTACTGATCTTCCTGTCGGACTTCATCATCAGCAACGGCGCCGGCATGACCGTGTACTTCTTCCCGCTCTTCTTCAAGGAGGAGTACGGGCTGTCGCCGATCCACGTGAGCTTGCTGTTCCTCGTACAGCCGCTCATCGTGATGGTGCTGTCGGTGCTGGGCCAGCGCATGTCCAAGACCATCGGCCGCATGCCCATTATTGTGTCCACGCGCATCCTCGCGACCGTGTGTCTGCTGGGCATGTCGTACGCCCAGCCACTGCCGCTGCAGATCCTGCTCTTTCTCATGCGAGGCGGCATGATGCGGTGCTCGCAGCCGCTTCGCCGCTCCGTGCTCATGGACTTTGTGCGGAAGGAAGTGCGTGCGCGGTGGAACGCACTCGAAGGCATCTCGGTGTTCTCGTACTCGGGCAGCGCCGTGCTGGGCGGGTACCTCGTCGACTTGTACGACTACCGCACGTGCTTCTTCATCACGAGCTTCGTGTACTTCGTCGGGCTCAGCCTCGAACTGTTCCTGCTGCCTCTCACAAAGCACGCGGTCGAGAAATGAGACTCACACAGGAGATATCCGCATCTATCTATGCATATGAGACCGCAGACCCGTCCAGACCCCTTTCTTCCAGGGCTGTCGGGCTGCTCGTCCTTCGAATTAAATACTACAATCGCTAACCGCTTCTCTCTATCTGTTCGTCGGCGTGCCAGCGTTCGTGTACCGACGCGGATAGCCCATGCTGGCCGGTACGAACGAATTCGTGGCCGGAGGCTGCGCTCGTGACATGGACATCGCCGCAGGACGAGACGTCGGGGCGCCTCCCATGGGCTGCTGTGAGAAGAACCGCATGCTGCGTCCGATCTGCGGGTTCTGCGACGCCAGGGCCTGCGCGTTCCGCTGCGTGATCTGGTACGTCGACTCGGCCGTGTCCCGCAGCTCGTTCATCTGCAGCCAGAGCTGCATCTGGTACGAGAGCCGCTGGTCGCTCGTGTTGCTGACGGTGCCACTGACCTCGGAGCCTTCGTTGGTCGCAGTGCTGCGTCGTCCGGCCTCGGAGCCAGCCAAGGCCGAAGTACTGCGTCTCAGGAGCTCGGACGCGCGTGGGTTGCGGAGTATCGAGTCACGGGCCGGCACGGAGGCACCGCCAGGCTCCTGGAACTGCACGCGAGACGAACGGCGAGGCTGGTCCTGTGGCGGCTGCTTCACAGGAGACGACCGTCGCTGCGGTGGCTGCGCGTAACGCTGGTGGTGGTGGTGGTACTGCTCTTCGTAGCGGTACTGCTGCTGACCCATTGACGGTCGCTGGCCCTGGAACGAAGGCTGACGAGGAGGCTGCGCATATTGCTGCTGCTGTTGCTGCTGTTGCGCGTACGCGTAGCTTTGGCTCGGATCTTCTTCTTCCACGATCGTCGTGGTCTTGCTCAGTGGCTGTGACGCCGCGTGGGGCGCCTCCACGTCCAAGACTGCGATCGAGGACGAGTAGCTCGAGCGCGAGTACACGCTCTCGACTTCGACCTCGTCCGCCTCGGTGAACATGGCCGACGACGCCAGCGACATGCGGTCGCTGGGTCGGCCCAGCGTCGCCAACGCCGCCTCCGCCTCGGTCGGTGGCAGGTAATCCAGCGCCTTCATCTGGCGCGTGGACTTGCGGTTGTCCAGCAGCACGAGCGCTGAGCTGGTCGTGCTGGCGCGGCCGGCGTCGTCGTTGGTCGGGCTGTCGAACGTCTGGTTGGCGTCCTGGTACGACGACGTGCGCTCGTAGTCCATCATGCCCAGCGACATGGTCTCCGTGGCCCGCATGGAGCCGTTCCACGTGCCATTCGTGCCACGTCGAGCGGAAGAACCCGGGTTACCGGAGACCTTGTGCGAGTGCTGGAGACTCGCCCGGTCCATGGAGGCGGACGAGGCGTTCGGTGCGCTCGCGGGCTGGTCGTAGATGTGGTAGCGACGCCCAGGGTCCGAGTCGTGCCACGTCCGGCGCAGGTCCTGGCCGAGGTCGTTGTTCTGCGGCTCTGGGCGGTACGCCATCATCGAGAACGCGTCCGCGCCCGGACCCGAGTCCGTGAAGTCGCGATGCAGACGACTGCCGTTGCTGGTCTGGCGTCGCACCAACGCCAACGCCGTCTGCGTGTGGGCCCGACCCGTGCGCACGACCTCGTCCTCCCACAGTTGCTGGCGCGCGATCTCGCTCGAGCTCTCTTCGCCCGCCATGGCGATACACTTCTTACAGAACAGCATCTTCTCGGATGCCACGGAGCTCGTGCGCGCCAGGCCTTCGCTGCGAAGCGTGCGGCTCATGCTGCAGTGGACGCACACCGTCATACTACACAGCTGACACGACAGCTTCTTCTTGGTGGTGAAGCCCTTGAACGACTTGCTGCAGAGCCCACAGCGGGAGGCCGCGGCCTTGCTGCCAGCGGTGGCACCGGCCACGGGCATGAGCTGGCGGTGGGTCTCCAGCAGCCACGTGAGCTTTTTGTTCTCCGCGCACAGCGACAGCAGCCGCCAGTTGCTTCGCAGCATCGCAGCGGCGGAGCGAAGAGCGATCGGAGCGATGATGTTGCCACGCGGCTGCACCATGGCCGTCATGTACACGTCCACAGATCCGCTGGCGTACTCGTGGTACAGGTAGCAGGTCGAGAAGGCGCCTCGCTGGACGCTCGACTTGCTGCTGTCGGGGGAACACTGCGGCAGATCGACCGAGTGCATGATGTGGAAGCCGACGCGCTGGCCACTGCCGTCCTGGCGCAGTCTCACGCCCGAGGACTCGAGATACACAAAGTCGCGAGGCCGCACGATGCCCAGGCCGCCGCCCATGCCCTTCTGCAGCATCCACTTGATGCCTAGGAACTGGAACGGCTCGCTCGAGGTCGGCGCGCGGATCTGGGCCAGCACGGTGCCGTCCATGAAGTCGTCGGTCTCGAGGTACGAGGCCTTGAGCCGCATCGCCGAGCCCGTGGGCGTCACGATGCCGTACAGCACGTCGTCCAGCGTCGTCGACAGCGAGCCGATGGCCAGCAGCCGCGGCATCTTGCTGGGTTTGCTCTTGCTCTTGACGCGCGGGTTGGGGCCGTGGGTCGAGAACGCCGTGAACCGCGCCTGGGACTGCGACTGGCCTGCGGCCGTCTGGCGGTCTCCGCCGTAGCTCCCCTCGAGCAGCGACTCATTCGCTGGGTCGCCCGGGTGGCGCTCGCGGTACACGACCACGTCGTCGTCCTGCTTCCAGTGCTTCCACTGGGCCTGGTTCACGCGACGGCGGTCCACGGTCACGAAGTGGTCGTGCTCGAACAGCGCGTCGTCCAGCAGCGAGTTGGCGAGGCGGTCGAACTGGAACTCGTCATCGGCCGAGAGCTCCACGGGGCGGACGCCCGCACGCGCGTCGTGCTTTGCGTAGCCCATGGGAAGATGAACAGAGACGTCGTGGCCACCGTTGCAGGACGGAGGATGCTGTAGATACTGTTCTGCGAGTGCGCAAGGTCTCACTTGGGCAGTGTGGGCGGAGGAATCGGCGCTGAATGCCCCCAGCCGCCGTGAGCTACACAGTTCCGTAATGCGCAGTTCCTCTGGCGTGGTCGCCACGAAAGCAATGCACTGCAACAGCCAGTGAACACAGTACAGTACTGTGGCGTGGCGTGACTCGCGATGGCTGATCGCGGCTCGGTTTGACACAGTGGGCACTGGCCAGCTCAGGAATCCGGACAGAATGTACTATTAGTAGGCGAATCCAGTGCAGCAAACGCGCACACAGTCAACGCGAGAGCCCGGGCTTTGCCTCACCAGGGCAACGTACAGTAACAGATGCAGAGCGACTCAGGTCTCACACACGCCACGCCGCACACGTGGTGGGAAGAGCGCTCTGCAGTGCAGAGTCTGCACCCAAACTTTACACTCTGCCCACACACGCATTTGGCTCCAGACCGTGGTCTCTGATATCCACAATGCCACCATGACAGTCCACGTGACGCCATTCTATCATGTGGCATATGAGGAAGAGAGTGTCGGGGGAAGAGAGAGAGAGAGCCTGGGAGCTTCGGTGTGCTGTATGAGAGGCCCTGGGGTCATGATGTGGCCGATGGCAATGGCGTGGCGTCTCTCCATCGAGAGCCAGCCTGCGTTTCCAGGTGCCACCACAGCTGGGCGCTCAGGGCTGCGGGTGCCAGGGTCTCATCATCGATTGTTGCCTTGGACTGGCTGAGTCTGAGAAATCCCAAACAGATTGTTTCCCAAATTTTGGCTTTTACGTCGGTAAAATTTGGTGCGTTATCGTGTTTACGGTAAGTTATTCTGTTCGATACAGGGTATTCACGCTATTACGAAACGACGCGGTGGAAGATGTACAGCACCAGGAAGAGTTCAGCGTCACGCTTGACTGCAACGCCAGCGTGGCGATAATGCTGATTGATTGATTGCCCATACATATCCAACACACAAGAGCACCTCCAGTCTTCATCCTTTCCATTCGGACACCATGGTGCTGGAGCTGCAGCGCGTGTCGGCTCAGGACGCCAAGCTCTTCGCTGTGGTCTGCAGCATCCGCCAGCGCGTGTTCCTGGAAGAGTACGGTCTCCAGCCCGAGGAAGACACCGGAGCCAGTCGACTTCGCCGACACCACCTTCCACTTCCTGGGCTTCGACACCGAAAGCCAGACGTACGTCGCAGTGGCGCGGTCCGTTCTGATTGAGAACACTGAGAGAGTCCAATTGGGACGCAGTGCGGTGCTGCCGGAGGGCAGAGGACGCGGCTACGGCCAAGTGATCGTGGCGTTTGCCGAGCACGAGCTCCGGCGATGGAACGTACCAGTGAGAAGCATGTTCCTGTTCTCGATCCCTGAGAAGCGCAAATTCTACGAACGCTGTGGCTTCTCTGCATCGGGCAAGAGCGAAGTGATCCGCGATCTCCTGCTCGTGGAGATGGTCAAGAGCCTGGAGTGATTCGGCACTGCTGGGAATGGCTTGCTTCCTTACTAAATACCGTGCTGCAAGCGCGTCTTCCGTCGACTTCTTTGTGTTGTGGCTGGGACTGCCTACTCGTCGGCGAGTCCTGCCTGCCTCCTACTGGTCTTCTTCTACCAGTGGTTCATCTCCTCTTCGTCGTCGTCTTCGTAGTCGTAGTCGTTCGTCACGAAGCCGCCGAAGTGAGCGTGAGGAAGAGAGAGCGTGAGGCCGTACCGCATTGACGGAGCCTGATTTCGCTCTTCGGGCTGGCTGGGCGCAGCTTCGAAGATGAAATCTGGACAGTGTGGGGTCGCAATACTGTACTGTTCTCGTGGATATTGAAGAAGTTGCTGCGGTGCGAGATGCGGTGAAGCTATCTCGCAGGGGTTGCTCCATCCGACCTCAAAGTCTTCACGAACCAAGCGGCGTTTGACGCGAAGCAGGCGTTGGAGCTGCGGGCGACGTTGGCCGATATTGACGTGGAGCAGACGCTCATTGTGCAAGTGCCGCAGCGCGCTAGCGCTGCGAGCGAGACATCGGCGACGGCGCAAATGATCAAGGAAATCCACGATCAAGTCGTGCAGGACACGTGGAAGCTTCACGCCCATTCGAGGCTGGACGTGAGCGCTGGCAGAGAGCTTTTGCAAGACTTGAAGATCGTTGTGGAGCCTGTGCGCACTGCCCCTTTCGCTGCTCGAGACCACACTCCGGCTGAAGCATTCAAGTGGGGAAGCGTTCAGCAACGAGAATGATATCGTACGTGGAAGCCAATATTGGCCATGTGCTGAAGGAGAAGCGGCTTTGCGTGGTCGCGGTGGAAGAAGGGCAGGATATCCTCACCGTTCGAGTTCCTGGCCACCAGATCAAGCTCACAGGACGTACGGATCTCCTCATTCTGAGTGATCTCGTCAAGGAGGTCCCTTCCGATTTGCAATGGATGCCTGAAGTGAAGATGCTGCTCGAAGTGAAGAGAAAAGTCCAACCAAACGACGAATTCCAGGCATTGTCGGAGCTGATCGCGCTGGATCTGCTCTCTACAGATCCAGTGATGGCCGTGCTGACCGACTTGTCCACGAGTTGGCAATTCTTCTGGGTCTCGGAGAGGCGCGACAACAACGTCACCATCTGCAATGCGACCATGAAGACACCAAGACAAGCTTTCGAGATGATTAGATCGCTAATCACGCAGCCTCCGGTTGCTGATGGAGAGATCGTTGTTGCCAGCGTTGAAGCACCACTCAAGCGACGCAAGTTGGCTCAATTGCTGCCGTCTCCAAGCGAAGGCGGCGGAAGCAGCGGCGTGCGTGCGGCCATCGAACGATACTACGATATCGCGAGCGCGCTGGTTCCCGTCATTGACATGGCGCGTGCTGCAGCGAGCCAAATCACTCGGTCTATTCCCGCTTTCAGTTATGACACGTGAAGTTAGTACAGTTCTACTGTAGTACGCTGGCCACTTGGCCCTCATCGCAGGGATGACGTTCTGGATGAATGTACAGTTTCTTGCGGGACTTGGGTCGAATCGAACGATAGCCACCGGCGTCATCACAGTGACGCCAGCGTCGCGATTCTTGCTTCGGCGGTGGGTGACGTACGGCTCAACCACCGGCGAGATAGAACGCGGCCAAGTGATCGTGGCCTTTGTCGAGCAGGAGCTCAGGCGATGGCACCTACTATTAATACTATTAATATGTAGTACCCGTCAGCACGTTCCTATTCTCGATTCCAGGAAGCCCAAGTTCTTCGGGCTGGATTCAAGATCCCCTGCTCGTGGAGATGGAGGGTCTTGACCGTCAAGTGCCTAGAGCTGCTGGAAATGGCTTGCTTCCTTATTTTAATACCGTACTGCAAGCGCGTCTCCGCTTGTGTTGTGGCTGGGACTGCCTACTCGTCGGCGAGTCCTGCCTGCCCGCTACTGGGTCTCTTCTACCAGTGGTTTATACTACGCATACTGCTACTATCATCAGCACCATTCTCGTTTACATCTCGGCTTCTTCCTGGACGCTGAGGAAGATCTCGTCGGAGTCATCGAACAGAAAGTCATCGTCCACGAACGACTCGACAATCGGCGTCTCCTCTTCGTCATCGTCTTCGTCGTCGTAGTCGTCCGTCACGAAGCCGCCGAACTTGCTCATGCCACTCGCCGACAGATCCTCGTCCACATCAGGGAGCCCGCTGTCCTGAAGATCCAACGCGACGCGCGTCGAGACCGGCTCTTCCAGGCCCGTGCCATTGTTCGTGAGCCGAACGAGATACCGGCTTCCTGACGACGACCGCGTGCTGAATTCACTGGACATGGTCTGGCGGTCGTCGCTTGACGTCAGCTCCCACAGCGGCTTGCGTACTTTACTGGCTCGGTTCTCGTCGGAATTCGCCCTCAGCATCTCGTTCTCGGCCTCTGTTTCCTCGAGCATCCGCTCCAGATCGTGCAGTTCCTGCGCGGCGATCCACGCGGCGCTGGTGTTGTTGGTGTTGGCGATACAGTCGGTGCAAAAGTCGAGTTTCTCCGGGTACATAACGCTCTCTTCGAACGCGATCACGCGCTTGATGACGCGGCAGCGACTGCACACGATCTTGGCGCAGAGCTGGCACTTGGCCTTGGTCTTGAGCGCGTTGAAATGGCGGTTGCACTTCTCGCAGTTGCTCGCGTGGAGGTCGGCGCTGTCCAGCGACTGGCTGTGGACGCGGCTGATGATGCTGCTTCTCCGGAACTCGTCCGCCGACGACGCCGAGCCCGTGCTGAAGCTCGTGAGTCTCCTCAGGAAGCTGCCGTTGCTGCCGAGACTGCGAGACCGTCCGGAGATGGACGCCTTGGAGCTGTTGTTGCTGCTCATGCTGCTCTGGCTGCTGCGGCTGCGGCTCGTGCGCTCCTGGACGTCGGGCGTCGGCAGCGTCTGCAGACAGAACATGAGCTTCTTCATCATCGCGAGCTGCACGCTCGAGGGGCACACGCCCAGCACCATATCCACCGTGAGTCCCAGCGCCGCGCGGTCTTTCACGCCGCCTCCAGGGTTCAAATTCCCCTTGAAAAACACGTCGACGCCGTGCGGGCGCCCCTGGCGGAACAGATAGCAGTACGACAACTGGCCGCGCGAGATGTGCGAGTCCTTGCGGAACTCCGGCACGGCCGCGAGCGTCACCGAGTGCGCGAGAATGAACCCGAGCGACTCGCCGTCGGGCGCCGTGGTCGTGCCGGACGCCTCCAGGTACACGTAGTCGCGCTGCTTGGACATGGCCGCGTGGTTGCGCAGCACCCACTTGACGGTCATGGCCTCGAACGGGTCGTTGCTCGTGGGCGGCGACAGGAACGCGAGGATGCGGCTGTCGATGAGGTCGCTCTGCGCCAGCGCGTTCTCGATGTGCATGGCCTCGGGCGTGAGGTTGACGACGCCGTGGAGCACGTCGTCCACCGTGCCGGAGATGGCGCCCACGGCCATGACCTCCGGAGGGGTACTATTCGCGAGACTGCGGTAGCACGCCACGCCGTGCTTGTCCTTGACCAGCTTCCAGGCCTTGCTGTCCACGCGGCCGCCGCGCTCGTGGCGGTGCGCGTGGTACCGGTGGACGGCGTCCTTGAGCAGGTTGTCGGCGAGCGCGCGGGACTTGGCGAAGAACTCGGGGGGCAAGCGCACCTGCTGCATGTACTGCGACGCGCTCAGCATGAAGGCGCGGCGCTTGGCCATGGTGGATTTGTTAGGACTGTTTAGGATCCGGAGAGACGCTGGATTCGGTGGATTGGAATTTCGGAGATGATGCTGGATGCGCGGCGACTTAGTCGTTGTGACGTGACCAGTCGCTCATACACGGGGAGGGTGTTGTGGTAGTAGGAGCGAGGCGCGGTCTGGATGCTGGATGCTGGACTCCGGACGCTGGATGTCGACCGCGGATACTGGACGGAGGCAGCGTGGCGTCCGGCGGTCGGTCGCTAATGGGGACTTTAGCACAGGAGTCGTGTAGGGTACGAGTGCGTGTACCCGGAGGTGCAGCAGTGACTGTTTCGTCCCGGCGCTTGCTCCTCACCCTTCACAACCAGGCGTGATAGAAGGGGGAGTCGGCTCTGAGTTTTGGCCGGGTGGTGATCCAGAGTCCGGAATCGTCCAATCCAATACGTTGGTGATCCCAACGAATCCAGGCCAGTCGTCCGGAGAGGTGGCGTAGGAAAAATATACGCACGCGTCGGCGCGAAGGAACTCTCCAGCACCTCGCTCGCGTCAGTGAACGGGGAAGCTGGTGCGTGCCTGTGAATATGTGCGTGACACCTGGTGTTTTCTCTGTTGCCGCGGACTGTATTTTGTTTCCTCTAGTTTAGGCGTTTCAGTGCACACCATCCAACGGCAGCTTGGCAGTCGTCCATACATGGCGCAGTTGCCGCTTTGTTGGCAAGTTTTGCTTGGCACCACAAAGTAAATCCCCAGATGGCGATGAAAGCAGAAATCGTTGCAGTAAAAAGTCGTATGGCGCCAAAAACAGCAGTCTACGCGCTGAACCCATGGTCACAGTACCGGTAAGCTGCGTTGAGCGTCGGACGACGCAGGCCAATGTTTCGTCCCCCAACGTTTTGCTGAGAAACCAACAAAAACAAGAAGCAACACCATCCAACTACAGTATGCCAAGGATTGACGCTAACTTATCCACACGCGGCTCGTTGACTTGCACAAGCCAGCACGTGTACCGGTAGATCCATCCGTTTTCAAAATCGCTCAGACTGCGAGGTGCTCGCACCCTCCTCGCCGAAAAAGAGTGCACTCTTTGGTCTAAACTTTGAGCCGTCCTCGAGTTGATGCGAAGTCATCCTTCGGCAAAGAGCAGATCTCACCATGTGTTCGGTGAAAATGAGTTGAGGAAATCTTCACTTGCCAGATTTTTCGGGGAAGCATCACGACTGTGAACCGGCTCTTTGAAAGTCGGATCAGATACGAACATGGTTCTATTTCACTTTCAAACGAGTTAGGAACCGCTTCTCCAAATCTGTGACGTGTGACGAACCCGAGACCGCTTCCTTTCTCACAGGTCTGGTGAGGATGAAGCGCGATTGCGGCGCTGCTGCTGGCCTTCGTACACGGACGTGAGCGAGAACAGCTCGCCATTTTTACGCTGTGCGACGTACGTGGCATCTGCCACGGCCTGCAGTTGTGCCAGCGTGTCCGCCAGGTCCAGGCGCATGGAGTTCCGGCGTCGAAGCGACTCGCGCTGCGTCTCCAGCAGCGTCATGGGCTCACGCGACAGAGCCTCCGGACACGTCCTGACCGACTGCCTGGACACGGAGGAGCTCGTGAGCGTCGATCCTGACTCGCTCGACCCCGTTCGCGCGCGACTCGGCTTCTTCTTGCGAGTGATCTGGAACTTGGACGGCGCCTTGTCGTACTTGGGACGCATGTCCTCCCCCAGCGCCACGGACGACAGCGCCGAGCCGCGCTGACTCGGATCCAAGGCCGACTGCGACGCGTACGCTGCAGTATTATGGTCTGCCAGGTTCAAGACACACGCCACGCAGCAGCGGTGCCTCTCACTCGTCATCCGCGGGTCCAGGCCGGTCGGGAACACCAAGACCGAGTCCGAGCAGCTTGAGCACACAGGCAGACTGCACACATCACACATGCAACGTTTCTTCCAGGGCCAGTGCGGACTCTTGTCACAGTTGTAGCACTTGTTGTTCCGCTTGGGTTTTGAAGTGGAGAGTCGAGGAGCCTCGGCCGTGAGACCCGAGAGCTGCGGGGGTCGGTGTTCCTGGAACCACATGAGCTTCTTGGTTACCGCCAGCGCTGGCAGCTTGTCGATCGCGCACATCGCCGACGCGCCTTCAGCTACGGCGACTCGTCTCCACATGTCTCCTTGCATGTCCAGCGTCGCGATGGCCCAGACGTCCACCTTGGACTGGGCGAGCTCCCGGTAGAAGTGGCAGGTCGCCATCTTTCCTCGCACGATGCCCCGTCGCGAGAGCTGTGGCGTCGACGCGAACTCGATGGAGTGGCACAAGTGGTAGCCGACGCGCTCGCCGTCGGGTCGGACGTTGATACCCGTCGCCTCCAGGTACACAAAGTCTCGTTGGCGAACCAGGTTCTTGAGTCCGGACGGCGGTCGACGCAGAAGCCACTTGACGCCGCTGAACCGGAACGGCTCCGATGCCATTACAGGAACGATCGTGTGCAGTAGAAGTCCGTCGATGTCGTCGCCTCCCGTGACGGCCATCTTCACGTGCATGGCTTCGCTCGTCGGCGCGACGGTCGCGTACATGACGTCGTCGAGGCTTCCGTGGATCGTGCCGGTGGCCATGAGTCGCGGCAGAGAGACCTCGCTGATGGCGGGTTCCGTGAGTCCATGGCGCTGCAGGTAGACGTCGATCCCTCGACGCTGAGTGAGCGGTGACCACTCGGCACGGACGAGTCCGTAGGTCTGCAGCTGGAAGTGATCGAACTGCTCCAGGTACTCGTCGATGAGCATCGAGGCGAGCGCCTCGAGCTGCTCGTTCTCCTCCGAGTGCGCGCGGAGCGGAGGAAACGGGGCGCGTTCCATCGGAGGACGCACGCGCATTGGCAGTGGCACTTGCAGTCGACGCGGGAGATTCCGAAGTGAGCAATCGGCAGCGAGGGTGGAAGAACGAGGAGAGCGATGATGCAGGCGAGAGGTGTTCGAGCCAGCGGCTGAGCTCATAGCCCATGAGGAGCAGTGGGGGGCGGGGGCTGTATGCTTACAGGCGCAGAGATCATCCCGTGCGCAGCTGCGTGGAGCTGCCAACTCAAGCAGAGCTACTAGCCCCCAGGCAAAGAAGTCGTCGTTGTGGTCCCGCAGCATGAAGTCGCGAGAAAACACCAGCCGCGGATTTTCGAAAGCGTGTCACGACCGACGCGGTTGACAGGAAAGTCGCCAGTGAAAACGCGACAGAAAGCCCCGCACCGCTGATGACGTGGGCGCGAAAGTCCCCGTCTTTCGCCGAGTCAAAGGAGGCGATGAGTTTGTTCACTCGAGGTTTTTCGAAACAACCCATGTGCTGAGTTGCTCAAAGAGGACACGGAAATCTGGGATACTGTGTCGTGACCGAGTTTGTTGGATTTGTTCGAATTTTTCTGAGATCGCGGGGCAGAGGTTCGATATTTTGGTGGCACCAGCAAGTCAAATGCAACTGCAAACGCGCTAAAGCCCCATCTACAGTATCGCCAAGCTGTGATACAGTTCGTGCAGCGCTGTGAAATCAAAGTGGAGATGAGCGACCGAAGCAGCGAGATTCTCGCCTGGGAGAAGTGGAAATTTGCCAAAAGTGACTCCATACTGTCGATCAACAGGTTGCAGTGTAGCCACTCACTTCGAAAGATCGACTAGCGCGGTTCAGAGCGTCCTCTCCGCTCCGCTGTGTGCGATACCACGAAGCAGCTGCGCTCGTTCGGCGCATCGTGATGACGAGCGAGTCGTTTTGTATCGAAAATGGCCTTTGACACCATCATTTCGAGCATCTCGAGCCACCAGACCGGCGGTTTCTCCATCGCGCATCCCTGCTTGTCGGGTAGCTAATGACTGGGTGTGACAGGGAGCGATGGTGGTGTCATGGAAAACCTTGGAGACTTGCCACACAGTGCATGCGAGACAACGGAGAACACCACTTTTTTTTTCACTGCCGTCATCTCCGCAAACGTATCTTTCGCAGCTTCAACGTGTAGTGCAGCCACTCAGGCATGGGCAAAGCTTCTCCTGCTCAACTGCTTGCGAGACTTGCGACCGAATGAGCTCAAGAGCGACAAGCTGCTCCAGCAGCGGCGTCAACTTCAACGAGATCTGCTAAAACCGGGTTACATTCCTCCCAACGGGGTTACAGTTGAAGTTCCACTGCAACAATCGATGGCTTCTGGTCGGCGACGATTGCGTCCGTCAACGGCTTTGACGTCACCACTCGCGTCGAGCTGACGCACTTGGACTGATCATGAGGAAGCCACACCGAAGTTGAAGCCATTGCAGCTGCTGTGCCTCTGGCTTGGTCCTCACCACACAACAAACGGGAATCAGGCGTCTGAAGCGTGCGTACTGTGCCGCTTGGGCAACAACTAACTGGCGTTGTGGACGACACGAGTGGACGTTGTGGGATAAGCCGATGGGCTGGAGCATCAGCCACTCGATGGGCTGTCCAGGACGAGGCCTTCGCGTCAGGAGCAGCCCAGCGAGTCAGTCGGCATTTGTCGAGTTGCCACTGGGATGCAGTACGAACTCGTGAAGCAGCGTGTGCCTCCGTTGGCGCTTTCTCAGCGAGAATGCATGGAGCTGCGTGAGCTCGGCGATCTGTTTGTCAACGAGACCATGCAGCAGTATCTGAATCTGCACGTGGAACGCAAGGGAGTCGTCGACAAGACGCGCTGGAAGGAGATCCGTCGCAAGGAGGAGATCCGTGTCTACAAGGAGCGCAAGTCCAGTCTGCTCAAGTCGACGCGCATCAAGGGCCACCTAGGCGAGGTCAATGGCGGCCCAGAAGCAGCCGCGACGCTGCCTCCTCTCATGGTCGTGGGCTCTGTTGTTGGAGATCTTGACGACGTCATGTACGCCACCACGACACCGACTGTCGCGGCCATGAAGATCAAGACAGCGTACGTCGACGACGGCCTGACCGAGTCCAAGGTACTCCAGCAAATCACAAGCCCCTCTCGGAACGACCCGTTCCGGAACCTTGCCGTGAAGTGGTGTCTCGTCCATCCGGCGAAGGTCCGGTCGCTCATCCGGCCTCGCGACTACGTGTACATCGACTCGACGGGCATCGTCATCTCTCCGTCGGGAGAGCGCATTGGCTACCGCATCACGCACTCGATCATTTTCCACGACTTCCCGTCCTTCAAAGCCCCCCATGGCGTCGTGCGCGGCAACACCTCCGTGTGCTGCTTGTACCGACAGCGGTCGCCAGAACTGGTCGACTGCTTCGTGAGCGGGTTCTTCGAGTTACACGGCGACATCATGAAGAGCCTCGCGCTGGCGGCGATCGCAGGCCAGGGCATGTCCTTCTCCAAGCAAATCCACTGCGCACAGATGAAGAAGCTCGCGTGGCGGCTGCAACAACGCAACAAACACGGCATCATGAGTCCGGTGCCTTCTCTCCCGGTCACTCCTTCCTGCCGAGTCTGCTGCCGTCAGTTCAACTCGACCGCAAGCAGGTTTTCGATCGGACCGATCACCAAGCGCGTGTGTACTCTCTGTGACGAACTGGTGTGCTCGAGATGCCGTGTCAAGAAGCGGCTTTTCTTTCTGGGACAATGGAACCACGTCGTGCACCAGGACTTGTCGTTCTGCTCGCCGTGCATCACGGAAACCATCCGCATGGACGCATACGAGATCGCCAAGGACGAGTTCTTCAGCGGCGACGCCTACAACCTGGAACGCTCCGACCGCTTGAGCCGCACAACCAGAGCTAGAAAGAACAGCAGCACCAGCAGCAGCACGAACCGCACGGACGGAACCTACGACCCAAACTCCGCCACCGTTCTGTCGACGCAATCAGTCGACCCTCTCGAAGACCTCTTGGCGGACAGCAACTGAAAACGGAGCGCGTGCAACTGCAGTCAGTGAGTTTAACGCCAGCAGCGCGGCTGCCTTGGATTCCAACGTGGTTCACAGGCGTCAAGCACGTCAGTGAGCATCTCATTCTCAAATTTGGGGTCTGTGACCCGAATTCGAATCCCTCTCCAGTCGATCTTCGAGAGATGCCACACCCGTGAGCTGCGGGTCCGGCACGAATGCAATTCTAAATCATCAATCCACGCTGGAACTCCCACTTAACACAGACCTCGTCACTGGAGAGGTGTCCAGTCCGGCGTAAGGCGCTCGCGTGTACCCAAGTGCCAAGTGGGTTGTAGGCACACGGTGCACCGTGCAGCCAGATCCCAAGTCCAGCGGATGCCGTTTCGCAGAAGACCTTCAACAACTCAGCTTCCCGAGCGTCGGGAGTCCCATTTTCTCAAGCTTGAGCTCCCTAAAGGCGCCCCGTTTTCTTGTCCCATTGGCGTTGCAGAAACTGAGCTGCTCGCCCAATAGCGCCAGTTTGCTGTCAGCAGCAACTCGTTACATCAGTACATATGGAACTTGCGTATCATCCACAATCAGTATTTGGAGGATTAATTTGTTCTGACTAGTACTAAGTTAGGATATATCGTCAGCAAGCTGCGACGTGTTGTTGTGGAGACGCCGTTGGTGACGGTCTCATCATTGTACAAGTACAGATAACGACGTGAAAGTACCCGCGACTCCAAAGAACGCCATTCCGCACGTTTTTTCCTTCCACCGGCCATGCTATTTTGCCGACTGGAACGTTTTTGTTTGCTTTCGCCCAATTTCTGTGCATTTTTCACCTTCT
>JAADXN010000252.1:0-32334 GCA_023337875.1 Pythium apleroticum | reverse complement strand
CCCCCCCCCCCCCCCCCAGCACTTGGCTCATCGGCAGCCAATTCGCTGAAGAAGCTCTCCCTCCTGCAGATCTCGCCTGATCCGGCCACGCATCGTCGCGCAAAATGCCATGCAAGGTGTCAGGGGTGAAGCTGGAATCTCTCCGTGGGGAAGCGTCGAGGCCGAGTTGAAGGCAGTTTGTTCATCAGTTTATCAGGGTTGCAGTTTGGCTGCGCAGCTCTCCGACCGACCGGCCACCAGGAGGGCCTGTTTCACAACACGTGACACTTTTGAAATCAAGTCGCGGGCCTGGCTCTGCTTGGGCGGTTGCCAAGCGTTCAGCAGAAGCCGTAATTCCATGAGATCTCGGGACTCGACGCTTTCCAAAGTCCGTGTCCATTACCGTACAGTACGTCTCTAGAAGCCCACGAAAACGCGAAGAGGCTTCGACAAGTTCAGGGGCCGGATTAAGAGATGGCGACGTGGAGGCTGTGGATGTATGGCTCTGGTTTGAACGTCAATCAACGCGGGGACACCACACACATGCATCTTGTCGAGTTTTCGTGCGACATGCATTTGGCCTTCTTGCCGTGTGGGCTTCCTTGACACTGGCCACGTGGGGCGACGCACTCGCTCGGCAGGGCAAACGCGGCCTTTAGGTGTCGGCGGGTCGGGCCTGAGTATGGGAGGGTCCAGTTCAATCCAGTCCGGCCAGTCCACGAATCCAAATCGCGCGCGAGGCCTCCATCATTTGGGCGACCTGTAAACACCGCTGCTGGTGGAGTCCTGCAGCTGAATGCTTGCTCAGCAAGTTGCTGCTGCCGTTGCATCTGTGCGGGGCATGTGGGCAACGGATCAACCGACACCACGCACTCGCTGCTTGACGAGGCCCGGGTCGGCGCGAAGGAGAACGGTCGGAAGAGACGAGAGAAAGCCAGCGGCGTTCTTTTCCATGGTTTCGAAAGGACACAACGCGTCGACACGGCACCCACAGTACGGTCCATTCGGGTCCAATAAACATACCCACTGCCTTCCATAGTGAAATCCAGTCAAATCTCGTAGAACATCGCGCCGTCCCGAAGTCCAAGGTGGGATTGTCACGAACTTTTCAGTCTGGTGACCTGGTCACTTTCGTGCGATGCGACACGACTGATCGTGGAGGCGGGCCGTAACCAGATCCGACCCACCCATTTTTTAGTCTAGGATCGCAGGCCCAGATTCCCTCGCACAACCCGTCAACTCACTTTCAACCCAGGCTGTGCGACACCTCCGAGACATTCGCCCTGCTTTCCTCGGCCCATCTGGGCGGGTTTGGGGTCCGTCCTTCGCCTTCCGACTTCTGAGATTGTCACGCGTGCGTGCTCCTCAAACCCATTTTACAAACCCGGCCCGTTTTGGGTGGATATCACCATCACTGGGAAGAGAAGCGTCGCGGCAGGTTGCCCGAACCGCCTTTGGGACAGGCAGACACCCCCACAACGACAGGCATTTACCGTCGGCAGTCCCTCCGCACGGCGTCTACCCATCTCTGCCGACTTCGCCGCCGCCCGCTGAACGCATTCGCCCCACGCAGCGTCGAGGACACGGCCCCGCGGATTCGCCTGGCCATTCGCGGCTTCCTTCCGCCCCCAATTGATCGAGTTATCGACTGTTGAGCTCCCACTCTCCCTCCCTTCTCATCCCACGCGACGTGGATCGAGTGTCGCAGTCGCTATCGCGAGTCCTAGAAACGAGAACTGCGCAGGGTCTCGGACGGTGAATGCTCTACAGCCCGAGTGTGACGCGACCGGCCAGCACGTCTTAACGAGTGGCGCATTCGCTGATCAATTGCGCGCCACCGACGCACAGATACGCACAGCACTTACTAGGACCATAATGGGCAATCGGCAGTCGTGCGAGACCACGAGCACAGCCGCCCCTGGCTGCGGCGACCGAGCCGTCACCACAGAGCGAGAAGCGAGAAAGAACCCAACGAGCACCACAGCCACGCAGGCGACGTGGCTCATGAACAAGATGGACACCAAGGGCATGGCCATGCTGGTTAAGGCGGCTTCCAGCCACCGCCGCCGCCTGTCGTCTTCGAACACCACGGCGTCAACAGCAGAGATCGAGCACAAGCAGCACTCGCTGTCGGAGGCGACGACCATGTCGATCAACGAGTCCCCGCTACAGCTCCAGCACAAGTACTCGCGCGGCGCGTCGAGTGATGAAGATACCGCCTCAGCAGAAGGCGCGAGCCTCACGCGGAACCCGGTAGAAGACCACGACCAGGAGCAGCAGAAGCCAACGACGACCGCTCGGAAGAGCGGTGTGTGGCAGCATCTTATGGGCTTCGTGGCATCCCAGCGTGGCGCCATGAGCCCGTGCTGTCCAGCGGAGACGCTGGCCACTCCACCCACCAGCCCTCAGCACAACCCGACGCTCCGTAAGCGCCGACGATCCATCACCACGGCTCTGGCAGAGTCCGATGAGAAGCACCGTGCGTTCTGGGAGCTTGTGCAGAAGCTGCTGGTGATGAACGACGTGGTTGGCATGATCCGAGAGCTGCAGGACTACCTGGAAGACCAAGTCGGAGCCGCCCAGTCGGCCGTGTTCCTCGTGGATCCTAACCGCAACAGCATGTCGCGTGTCGTGCGTGGCCAAGGCACTCTCTCCAGCATCGCTCAGCACCGAGGTCTCGTCGGCCACGCGGTGACCACCAAGACGCCACTGTGTCGACAGCTCTTCGCGCAGGATCTTCACTACGATGCGGAGATCGACTTGCCACAGGAAAGCATCTTCCAGAAGCTCATCTGCGTGCCGCTGCTCGAGAACAACAACGTGTACGCGGTCGTGGAGATGACGACCAAGGACGCGTCGCGCGATACGGAGATGGACGAGCTCGACATGAAGTTGCTGTCGTGGCTCGGGCCGATCCTGAGCTCTTGTATGCGCAAGTGCATCGAGTACCACGACGTTTTGCTCTCCGACCGCACCCAGAAGGCGCTGCTCCACATCATCAGCTCGTCCGATACGGAAGACACGGTGCTGAACCTTGTCGACGGTGTGATTGCTGGTGCGTACCACATCACGCAGTCGGAACGCCTGTCGCTGTTTATGATTGACTGGGAGACGGAAGAGCTCTGGACTCTGTCGTCATCGTACCATGAGGAGACGATCCGTGTGCCGCTGCAAGGAAGCACGCTTGGCTATGCGGCTCAGCACCGGATGACGCTGAACATCGCGGATGCTCAGGCGGACCCTCGGTACATTGGAGACCTGGACACGAAGCGCGGCATCAAGACTCGCTGCGCTCTGTACGTTCCAGTCGGCGTTGACATGAACTGCGACGAGAATAGCCGACCGATGGCAGTGTTGGAGATCCTGAACAAGGAGGGCGATGAATCGTTCTCTCTCGATGATGAGGGCGCCTTCGAGGCGTTCGCGAGTGAAGTCGCTGTTATCTTGCGTCGCCGAAGCAACGAGATCGAGTACATCAAGCTGCTGGCCGACACGCGAGCGGAGAAGGTGCTGGCCCAGCGAGCCAGAAGCCAAGTCAACCTGCTCGAGTGTTACACCGAGTATGTCGCGAACGCCAACGCAAACCACGCGGCCGACCGCCTGCGCCACTCGTTCTTCAAGAGCCACTCGCGGGAATGCATCGTGTGCACGACTGATCAGGCCGATGGCACAACCAAGTGCACGAGCATTGACCGAGCAGACGTCATTGATGAGGCCGGCAACGACATGCCGCTGGCTCTATCTCCACCACTGAAGGTGACGGTCGGCCCGCCGCCCAAGGAGATTCCGCTGTGGGACTTCAACATCTTTGCGACGGACGCCGACATGCTGCCTGTTCTCGTGCGCGATATGTTCCTGGACTTTCGCATTCCGGAGATCCTCCAGTGTGATGAAGTGACGCTGCGCAACTTCATCTACGCGGTCAAGGAGACGTACCACCCGAACCCGTTCCACAACTACGTCCACGCCGTCTCGGTCGTGCACATGACGTACACGGTGCTGAAGACGACGGACGCGGCCAAGATGCTGCAGCCTCTGGACGTTGCTGCGTGTTTGATCGCTGCGTACTGCCACGACGTCGACCACCCGGGCCACACGAACTCGTATGAGATCGTGTCCAAGTCTCCTCTCGCGATGCTGTACAGCGACGAGTCGGTGCTTGAGCGACACCATGCGAGCACGACGTTCAAGATCCTGACCAAGGACAAGGGCGCGAACATCCTGCAGAACCTCTCGGTGTCCGACTTCCGGTACTTGCGCAAGATGATCGTGACGGCCATTCTCTCGACCGACATGGCACAGCACTTCAAAATGTGCGAGTCGATGGAGAAGCTGGTCCACCCGACGCCGCACCACAAGTCGGCGACCGCCATCAACATGTCGATCAAGCGGGAAAGCCTGCCGGCGGTGGTCGAGACCTGCATGGGCCCGGCCTTCCCAAGCGGCAGCAACAACAACAGTGGCAGCGCGGCGTCGGCTGTGACGACGATCACGACGACGCCCTCGGAGGACTCGACGGAGATCATCAACGTTGTGCGCGAGGCCGTGTTTCCGGCTGACGTCAGTGGCACGACGCCCGGAAACTCGTCGGCCAAGGGTCTCTCTGCGCGTGTGCTGGCGTGTTCAGCGTTGGATGCTGGCTCGAAGCAGTCGGTCTACCAGAGCAACTTCAACGGCACGCTGGAGGAGCGCACTTTCCTGGTGAAAGCGATCGTCCACGCGAGCGACCTGTGCGGACAGACCTACCCGAAGCACGTGGCGCTCAAGTGGAGCAACATGATCTCGAAGGAGTTCGCGTTCCAGGCGCTGCTGGAGCAGGCGGAGAAGCTTCCGGTGTCGTACGAGCACATCGACGATCCGCTGCAAATGGTGGAAGGCCAGCACTTCTTCGCGCACAAGATCGTGTACCCGCTGTGGAGTCTGATGTACGAGATGTTCCCGCAGCTTGAAGTGTGCGTCAAGAACCTGACGGAGAACGTGGCGCACTACGAGCACGAGATCCAGCGACTGAAGCACCACCGCCAGCTCTCCCTTGCGGCTGCCAGCGAAGGCGGCGCGGCTAGTGGCGGCGATGGATCGCAAAGCGACTGTTCACCGATGAGCTGCTGCGAGGCGTCGCTCTGGTGCTACAGTGAGGACGAAGGCATGGCAGTGCCAGGCGCCGCCCGCTGCACGCCCGCCAAGTTCAACTCGTTCCGTGCCATGAAGTCGCTGTCGCGATCCGTCTCGACCAGCGCAATCGGCGACTCGATGTATGGCGAGTCCGCCATCGAAGCCATCGAGCTGAGTCGCGCCCAGTCGGAGTTTTTCCGGTCGCGCAGCAGCTCGACGATGTCGAGTAACGGCGAAGCCGAGGGTCAGCGGGCTGAAGAAGAGATCTTCGAGATTTCGGATCTGAACGCGTTGACGCTCGTGCCAAATGAGCTCGTGAAGGCGTCGTGAAGATAAGAATGAGAGAGAGAGAGAGACAAGGGGTAGAGACACTGACTGTCGCGTGGCCAAAGATCCCCAGTCAGTCAGTTGAGCTGGAGGGGCTTATTTAAGTTATTGGTTGAAACGCTCAAGACTTCCATCGACTCGACTCGGTTGATTCGCCTCAGCACAGCGCCGACATCGCGACCTCGACGCCTGGAAGTCCGTTGAGCAGAAGAGACCGCCGCACTCGACGCACTCGTCGCCGCGAGAGAAGAACCCGAAGACGGCGTGGCAGTCGGTCGCGTTGCAGTACCACTCCGGCCTGGAGGTGAACTCCAGGCCCCGGCTCAAGTCGCCTGCGTGGATATTCTCATCCTGCTCGCTGATGTCGGTGTGGCTGGGCGCCGCCATTGGACTGGTGAGACCGAACCAGTCCGTCAGAGAGGCCAGTAGGCCCGCACTTTGTAGACCAGAATCTGTAGAAGTAGGAGGCACAGCCTCTGGCGTGTGGTCCGTTGGTAGATCGCCCACCGGAGAGCTAATATACACGAATGAAGATGACGTATCCGAGTTGTTGCGGCTGATGCGATGCTCTGTCGATGAAGACGGGGACGGTGGTACGTCGTCGCTGCTAGGAGTCATGGCCTCGGCCCTCTCAGTGGAAGCCAATAGTTCATCAAGTTGCCTCCGCCGCCGATGCTTTGCTGGGCACTCGTGACGGTCAACGCACGGGTCTTCGCCTCGTCCGCAGTAGTGGAATTTACACATCTTGCACGTCTCTCGATGGAACGCGAACGCGTCAAACTTGACGTTGCAGCACAGACACACCTCACGCTCGAGAACCATCGCCACCGCCGTGGTGTCGCAGAACTTCCAGTGCTTTGCAGACTCCAGGGGTGTCAATCCGACCGCGGAGCCACTCCATCGGCCACCACACAGAGACGGATTCGCTCCGAACGACAGTAAGAGCCGCACCATGTCGGGTTGGTTCCGGATCACAGCGAAGTGGAGCGGCGTGAGTCCTGTCTCGTCGGCATTGTCCACATCAGCACCAAGCTGATGGATCGCTGCCACGGCAACGGGAACTTGTCCGTGCCAGATCGCGAAGTGGAGAATCTCGTTGGCGAGCACGAGGCAGTGCAGAGGCGTCGGACGTAGTGACGTGAGCGAGAGCCATGACGAGATCACTTGTGCGACATCCCCGTGCCGAATGGGGGCTGCCATTTCTGGTGGCAGCGTACGGTGGAGATGGAAGGCACGAGGAGGCGAGGCAGGATGGCCGCTGCTGGTCAGTTTCCCCGCTTGGGAAGCGATCCGCTGGTAGTGAAGCCTAGCGACGTACGTGGTCGTGTCTTCTCCCTTCGGGACGAGCGGGTTGGGGGCGAAGGACAGCGCTTGGAGAACGGCTTGGTATGGATCGATATGTCGCACCAGCGGCTTGAAATCCCGCAGAAAGTCCTCAAAAGTCATGCACATGAGCGACGCCTCCAGCAGCTTGAGGATTGCCAGTGCCATACGAAGAAAAATGTCTTGCACACCCACAAAGAATAGGTCGAAGATGGCGCATGCGAGGTCAGGCTTGGTTGATAGTGAGAACTGAAGGGGACACACAGAAACACAAAAGAGTAAACCACTGATACGGCAAAATGAGAGAAGAGAACTCTGTACGCACCAGCGTCGTGAACCACTCGATGCCGTACATGGGGATAGCAAATCCCTGTGTATGCAAGTGCTGGTAGAGATCTGGCAGCTCGGCTTTCAGCATTTGCTCGAAATGATTCAGATAGTCGTCCAGGAACGTCGAGCTGTGGAGGTATATCCGAGCGAGATGCCGCTTCTTGAGCAGATACAGAAACAACGCGTAGGCATCGGCCTCGTCCAGTCCTTTGACCAGGAATAACGCAGCGATGAAGTTCATGCCTTGGCAGTAGCCGTCTTCGGCTTCGGCGACGGCGTTCAGAACGCGGAACAACGCCCGCTGCTGGGCATTCAGATCTCTCTCTCGACTGGGCAGTTGGCTGCGCTCGAATATGCTGAACGTGCGTGTCACGTCGCGCTGAATTGTACTCGATCGCTCGTAATCGGCGCGACAGATCAGGTAATAGATCTCCTTGTGGCGTGCCATGAACTTGCGAGGCAGCAGCTTCATATTCATCCAGTCGATGCCCTGTGTGAGCGACAGCAGCAGCTCGCGCTCGACTTGCTGGTCCACGAAATTGTACTGGCGTACGACATTCCGCCAAAAAAATCCTCTTTTGAGCCTCTCGGGACAGAGCGGACTGCGGTCAATACTCGCCATTGAGCTCCAGCTTCGCGGCACGTCCGTCAACAGAGATCGCGGCGAGCCAAAGGCCGCAGACGACGCGGTCGGCGACGACTCCCCTCGCGTGCGCCAGCTCTTGTCGTCTCGGTCTTCCTCCTCGTCTTCTTGCGTCAGCTTGTGGTCTCTTGTAGCCTCCATCTCTGTGTTGTTGTCAGCGGCGCTCGCCGTTGTCAGGGCTGTTCGTCTGCTGCTGCGGCGTCGTGTGGGGCTACCAGCGTGCGTGCTATCAAGGCCAGTCGGCGGCATCTTCTCGCTCCTGCAGGCGCCGGATCTTAGTCTCTGACCAAGACCGCTGCAGCACCGGTAGGCTATGCTCCAATGGCCCTATTCCTTCTGCGAGAATCTAGTCACTTGCGAAGCTTCTTCGTGGTGTAAATACAGAACCCCAATGAGCGGCCGGCGACTCGTCGGCGTCACTGGCGTGCCCGCTCTCGCCTACGGTACCGTACGAGGCGTCCGGACGTGCGTGTGGGTTAGTGGGGGGATTGCGAAAGTATCCGTTGAGTTGAGTGGCGTTGTGCTTGCTGCGGCGGCTCCTCTGGCTCATCAATTCCGTCGACCGGAGCTGCTCACACGAAAAGGAACACGCCGTTTCACAGTAAGCTTGGTTACGTTGTATTATCCGCCAATCCGAAGCTCTGATAATTTCATCCAATCGTAGTGGTCTGTGTCATTCCGTACCCATCATGTGACCCACGTCTCCATGTGAGACGATGTATGGGACGCGTATCCGGCATCGAAGCACTTGTGTGGGAGCGACGACGGGAGAAGCGAAATTGAAGACCGACGGGAACATGGTGGAGGCCTCGGCATCTTCATCCGCGTCTCCGGAGCCGCGCGAGGCGGCGCCCAGCAACGCCTCGAATGCGTCTACTGTCGCTAGCGCGTCCTCGGCGTCCGCGGCGTCGTTCCAGGTGAGCTCGCCGCGCGACAAGCTGCCGACCAAGCCGCAGGTCGTCCGCATCGAGGTGCTGGGCGACGACAAAGTGGGCAAGACGTCGCTGATCTGCTCGCTCGTGTCGCGCCACTTCAGCGAGCGCGTGCCCGGCGTGCTGCTGAACGTGCAGATCCCGGCCGAAGAAAACAACGAGAATGTCATCATCTCCATCACCGACACGTCGTGTACGTTGTTTTCGCTTGCGCAGGATCCAGGAGCGCCTTTTTGATGGACTTTCTCACTGTATTTGATTCTATAACAGCGCGTGTGTCGGACATCGTACGTGTGGCCAACGCCACGAAGCGAAGCGACGCCATCCTGCTGGTGTACGACCTCACGCGACCCGAGACGATCCAGCGGCTGCGCCGGTGGCTCGATCTCATCGCGCGGCACAAGGAAGTGCCGGTCGTCTTGGTGGGCAACAAGGACGATATCAAGACCGTGGTGACCACCAGCACGATGATCGACGGTCTGCACTCGAACCAGATCCGCCAGCTCACGAACACGTACCAGGTATGTGAGCTGTGGCACAGTGAGATTGCATCACGGCAGTGCTAACAGTGGCTTGCGACTCAGTTTGCGGTCGACGGAGGGGACTGCTCGGCGCGTAACTTTGCCCAAGTCGCGCGCGCCTTCTACTACGCACAGAAGGCAGTGCTGTACCCTGTGGAGCCGCTGTACAACGGCAAGAAACGCGTAAGCGATCGATGCTTTGAGATCTCGCGTGGAGGGGCTGTACTGATTGATTAATGACCGTGTATTAGATGTTGGAGCCAAAGTGCATGAAGGCGATCAAGCGAACTTTTCGTCTCTACGACCGCGACCGCGATGGTTTGCTCAGTCGCGATGAACTGAACGACTACCAGCAGGACTGCTTCGGCATGCGTCTGCTGCCCACGGAAATGGATACCATGGTTGAGTTTCTCCAGTCGACCATTCCCGAAGGCGTGAAGGAAGATGGAAGCGGCGTGCGCCTGGAGGGGTTCTTGTACCTGTGGCAACTCTTCATCGATCGCAAGCGCCCCGAGTCGTGCTGGCAAGTGCTCCGTAGCCTCGGCTACAACAATGACCTCCAACTCGACATCCCTGCTGACCGAGTCGCTTTACCGGCACATGAAGATGACCAGTCGGCACAGCTCACTCCTCACGCGATCGACTTTTTGGACGCATTGCTGCGTCAGTTTGATGGTGACAAGGACACCAACCTCACAGAGGACGAAATCGATGAGATTTTCTCGATCTGTGACGACGTGGAGGCCCCGTGGAAGACGTGTTCTGCCATCTCGACGCCAATACTCTTCGCAACGACGCTGATTGCCGACAAGCTTGTTCTGTCTCGCTCATCGTGGCTCGCGCTGTGGAGTTTTGTTGCCCAAGAAAACCCGGAGAAGCTGCTCGAGACATTCTTCTATCTCGGTTTTGATGACAAGCTCCATCCAGCCGTGGAATTTACGAAGTACGTAGCTGCAAGGGCTTGCATGAGCTAAGTGGTGTTGATGATTATCGCTATCCGCTACACAGGAGTCGAAGCTCGACCCGTCAGGCCAGTCGCATTGATCGCAACGTCATCACGTGCTACGTGTACTCTGGCACGGCGTCGCTGAAGTCTCGCCTTGCGAACACGCTGGTGGGTCGCAAGACTGTTGACGTGAGCGGCTACGACAATGAAGACGAGCTCGAGCCACAGATTCTTCGAGCTGTGAATGCTGTCCCGAATAGAGACTCTACGACCTTCCTACTTGTACGTCGCCGGGACCCTCTGCATGGTACGAGCACTCCTCGTGTTACGGGCTCTGACTGTTGTGTGTTGCCACTGTACAGTTGACGGAAGAGTTGTCCGCAAACGAGGTCGACAAACGAGCAGACGTGCTGTGCTTCCTGTTCAACCCACTGAATACCGAGTCATTCGAGGTCGTCAAGGCCATGGACGCCAGGCTATCCAGTGCCATTCCTCGCGTGTTCATTGGCTTCAAGCCCGAGGACGTTCTGCCCGTCGCGTCGGAATGGGACGAAGCCGTACGCCTCGCCAAGAGCTCCGGTGCCATCATCGTGGAAAACGACCGTTCGACGACCGAAGCTTTCGAGAGACTCGTTCGCACTGCCACGCGACCGTACGTTTCGTTTTCGTCTCCGGCCTATTGATTGCTTTTTGACTCTCACCGTCATCTGACTGACTGCGTGGGCATATGTAACAGACCTAACGCGTTCACCAGCCGCCCTCGCTCGCGCCTGCTCCTGACGAAGAAGGTGTCTCTGACGGCGCTGCTCTTCCTCTCGGGCGGCGCCATTGCCTTCGGCCTGCGGAAGCACCCGGAGGCCACGAGCCGACTCGTGGCCATGCTGCGCGACGCCATGCCGCGCAGTCTCTTTGCGTAAACAAGCGATCAATTCAACCGATCTCTTCGCTTGAAGTCTGTCCGCAAGAGAGCCATGTCTCGGAGATAGCGTTATCCCTCCCGGTACCTTTGCCGACCAGTCGGCCTGGCACTGTAAACGTGGTGACTGCCCGTCCGTCCGTCCGGTGCTGTTGACGTTGAAGTAGGATTCTGGACGATCCGTAATCCTCTCCGCCCATCATCACCTCACCACTCAACTGCTTGACTGACCGCCACTCTTCGCGCATGTTCACTCTGGGCCCCAGTCCACTGAAATGCGAAGCAGCAGCATCAACACCAGGCCGGGTAATCAAGACACCAACAGCTTAAAAATGATTGGTATCGTCCCAAATCCGTCTGGGCTTTTGTCTGCGGTTGAGCTGCTGGACGGAGACGCCTGGCGACTGATTACGCTTGCAGCGGGCTTTTTCGACACCAGAGCTGTCGCGTACGGCGGACTGGAGGCACGCCGTGCAGGAGACCGATACAGTAGCGTCATACCGTAGACAGGGCCTGATCCCGTGGCCGAGCGAGCCAATCAGCGCCTCGCATCCGTGAGGAAAAGAAAAGAAAGCAAGAGCCTCCTGCATGCGGCGTTTGGATTAGGCGGTCGGGTCACCCGACTCGGGTGGGGTGGCCTGTGCGGTCCTCCGTCTGATCAGAGCTTTCGAAACCGAAGAGCTCATTCCAAGAAGTGCCGTCGACTCCACAGAAGAGGAGACGAACCGACCGCCCAATCCACAACAGAAAGAAACTTGTATAGAACGACGCGTCCAGCGTAGCGTACCACGGTGCAACAGGACAGACAGCAGGAGACGCCAGCTCACCACGACGCCAGCGAACGGAGCCCGTGAAAGTTGACGAGCCCCATCAAATGCGCCAGCGCCATCCAGAGAGCTCGATGAGAAAGGACGCCTCCACGGTGACGGCGGCTTCAAATGTTGACGCGCCCAAGCCACAGGAGCGCTTCGTGATCACGTCGCGCGGCGTGTTCCTGCTCGTGATGGCCTTCGTGACGTTCGAGGCCTTTGCGGTGTGCGTGCTGCTGGAGCTGAGCCGCTTGAACCCGTCGGCGGCGGCGTGGTTGCCTATCAACGCGTCGTCACTGCGCGAGATGGACGAGACGCTGCACAGTGCGTGCATGTGGATCTTGCTAGCCGCTATCCCAATCACCAGCGTCGCCGCGTGGACGCCAACTTCCATCATCGCCCAGATCTCGCCATCTTCGTCTACGGCGACCACCGGAACGCCATCATCGTCCATCTCCCCCAAGACGACGCTCAAGAAGAAGCCTCTCGTGCCGCACCGCGACCCGTACTTCCGCATCTTCCAGCTCGTCGCGTGGACGCTCTACGCGGCGTTCCTGGGCGGCTGGGCGCTGTGTCCGAGCGCGCGCTGGTCCTTCTGCGCCATCGATTACCGCACGACCATGGCCGTGCTAGCGTTTCTCGCGGAGATCCTCATCGTCTCCTCGATTCTCGCGCTTGACCGCGTCCACTTCGTGCGCTCGCCGCGCAAGGAACGCCTCGTGGTCATGATCAACAACTTCAACAACATGCTGCTGGTCGTCGGCGCAGTGCTCTTGGCGGTCAGCGCCGAGCTCGCGCGCAACACCCACGACGAAGGAACCCACGAAGATGCCAAGGTGCTGGGCCAATACTCGCTCAGCTCGGGCGTGAACTCGGTCGCGCTGGTCGTCACGGCGGTCTTCAACACCTACGGACTCGCCGGCGTGCTCGCTCCGAAGGCCGGTTGGCGCTTCTACCAGCCGTTCACGGGCGGTGCCAAGTTCATGCTCTTCCAGGCCATCTCCTGGACGTGCTTCGCCGCCGGCATCTTCATCCAGGGCTTGTACTTGCTCTCGGTGGTGATCGTCGAGCTGGAGCTGTTCGTGGGTGCGATGGCGCTGGCCGGCTCGCTGTTCCTGATCTCCGAGGTCGTCATGGTCATGTCGCTACTCGTCTTCAAGAGCAAGAGCTCGTCGTCGGAGACCGGCATCGCAGCTGTGCGCAAACTGCCTCCGTTCCAGCAGCGCCTGCGTGACTTTGCGCAGGAGTGCCTCGGCGCGTTCCTGGTCGGTCTCATGGCCAACATCCAGTGGATCCCCAGCGCGCTCTTCTTCGTGCTCTACGCGACCACGACGAGCCTGCGTGCGTCGCAGGTCGTCGTGTACTCCCTCGCGACGTCGATGGTCGAAGTCCTGATTGTCATCTCCAAGTCCATCGCGACCCACATGTACAACAAGGACTCGCAATACGGCAAGCTCACGCACATCAGCGAGTACGGAGCCAAGTATCTCTTCCCGCAGATCGTCACGATGCTCTTGCCAGCGTACCTCACGCACTACCACTACGTCAACGAGCTGGAAGCCCTGTTTCCAGTCGCGATGCTGTCGGCGTTCTCGTACGCGTACGTGGTCACGTACGGTGGCCAGCCAGAGGTCACGGGCTCGCGGAAGCGTCTGAGCTGGATCATGGAACGCAGCGAGATCATGGAGACCGTGTCGTCGTACTTCAACGGCAAGATCCTGCGGGAGGCGCCGCTCGATCCGAAGCAGCACTACGTCATGGGCTTCCACCCGCACGGCATCATGTCCACGTCAGTGCTGTGGCTCCAGTTCTCGGAGCAGTGGCGAGAGCTCTTCCCGGGCTTCCACGCCAACATCCTCACGGCTAGTGTGCTCCACCAAATCCCACTGGCTCGCGATGTGCTGCAGTTCTTCGGGGGTCGTGAAGTGACACGCCAGTCCTTCTCACGTGCGCTCGAGCACAAGGAAAGCGTCATGCTCGTGCCTGGCGGCCAGGCTGAGATGCTCGAGCAGCGCTCGGGCGTCAAGCAGGTCCGCGTGTACACCCACCACAAGGGCTTCGTTCGCCTGGCCATCGAGCATGGCACACCGCTCGTGCCAGTGCTGAGCTTCAAAGAAGGCGAGACGCTGGATAACGTGCGCGCGCCGCAGCTGCAGCGCTGGTTCATCAAGAAGCTGGCGTTTCCGTTCCCGTACTACCCGTACGGCCGCTTCGGCCTGCCGATCCCGCGCAAGAAGGACATCACGATCGCTGTTGGTGCGCCTATCGAAGTCGAGCGCAAGGAGAATCCGACGCCTGCGGACGTCGATGCTGTCCACGCGCAGTACTTTGACAAGATCAAGGAGCTGTTTGCCAAGCACAAGGACGAAGCTGGCTGCTCTGACTACTCGCTGGTGCTGATTTGAATATCCAGGCCCTCATTCCTGGTCTTAGCCATGCCCCTAAGACACTATCCAAATCGATACAGTAGATTTTCCCACCGAAACGAGGGATGTTGTGTTGACTTCAAATTGAAGTCAATCGTGCGATGGCGTGACGCCCCAGCACGCTCCTCACGAGATGATACGCGTGATGGGGAAAGTTGGCGGCGTGACTGGCGAAATGAAGTGCCCTGCCGTCACAACATCATCTGATGGAAGTTTCGATGGGGGCAGTTTAGTTTCCCAGTGTCAAGGCAAACATTTTGTCAGATTGATTCCAAGAGCTTCTCGCAACGAGATTGAAGGGGGGGTCGAGTCGATACGAAACGCTCCGTGTCTTGGATTCTCGCTGTCAAGCCTTGTTCCTTCTCCTTACTGGGCCTTGAAGACGGCACCCAGGGCCTCGAGACGCTCGCGACGGCCAGCAGGGCCAGCGTGGCGGGTCCACACATCGAGGACTTTCGCTCGCACTTTGATGACGTCGCTGGGAATCGCGCGGCTGTACTTCTCCGCATATGAGTCCCAAAGGTCAGGCGGCACGAGAGCTGTGAACGCCAGTAGCAGCTGTGTACGCCACTTCGCAAGAGCTTCTTCCCAGTTCTTCATCAGTGAGCTGTTGCTCGGTGACTCGCAAACTTGCACAGAGACGTCTTGCACTTGCTCGTAGAGCGTCGCGAAAGCTGGCTCACAGCATACAGCGTTGTAGAACGCCATGTCAAACGGCGGCAGCGACTTGTTCCACGCCGACAAGTGCTTGTCCAGTGGGGCAGGAAGCTCCGACGCGTCCTCTCCGCCGGCAGTGATCGCATCCTTCGCACTGAGGAGGCTGGTCGCTGATCCTAACGACGGAGTGGCGACACGCTGGGCGACGGCGATGCAGTCCTGCTTGTGCGACGAGATGAGCTCGAGCGCCGTCTTCCCGAGAGCATTGGTGGCCGTGAGATTGACTTGCTTGCTGTTGAGGAACTCCTGCAGGATCTCGACGGTGAGCGCGTAGTTCTCACACGCGTAGTGAAACGGCGTGTTGCCAATCTACATGGACGCAAAACATTTTCGTCAAGAAGGCAGACGTGGTTACCCTCAATCCTCCTGTGTTCCACTCACGTTGTTGGGGATGTTTGGGTTGGCCTTGTGCTGGAACATCGTGCTCACAAGCGCAACGGAGAGATCGCTGCGCTGGCAAACGTTGTGGAAAGGCGTCGACTGGAACTGGTTCTTGATGTTTGGATCCGCCTTCGCCGTCAGTGCGACCGCCAAGAGCTCAGGCGTCAGCACCGGGTTCTCCGCCAAGATGTGGAGCGGCGAGTTCCCGTCCTACAGCGCATCCACTGACCATTAGAGACGACCCAACTCACGTAGGCGACGCAGAAGCCTCTCTATCGTACGCAGTCGACGAGGTTGATGTTCGCAGGCACAGTGGCAAGCATAGAAAACACTCGGACGGTCACGAGTTCATTCTCGCAGAGCAGGTGCAACGCCGTCTGCTTCGTGTCCTGTACATCCACGGCACCACGGTAAGCCCGCCAGCAAACACACGAGAGCATTGCAGTGCTTGCGGTCGTACGTTGGTAGCCAACGAGGTGTCGGCACGAATCCTTCTGAAGACGTCGATGCTGTTGTCCAGCGTGTCCGTGTGCTTGTTCTTGCACAGCAAGTGCAGAGCCGTCCACCCGTCCTGCCGACGACACAGACACCCCACACGTGAGTCGCAAATTACAGTCCTTCGTCCCCACCCACGCCCAGTATCCTCACCTTGTCCGCATAGTTGACGTTGGCTTTGTACACGACGATCATGCGGATCGCCGCCGCGCGCTTGAAATCGTTGATCCTGCGGTTCTCGCACACGAAGTGCAGCAGCGGCCAGCCGTCCCGCAGCATCTGCATGTCTTCCATTTCGTCCAGCGCCTTCTGGATCCTGTCTACTTCGCAGCGCCCCTGCACTTCGTCCCAGACCATCGTTGTCACCCTGTAGCTGGGCTCGGCATTCCACGGCATGGCTTGAAGTAGAGGAAGAAGCGCACTGGGGACGGCGACGATGATCGTAGTGTCACTACTGGATCCGATTCACCTCGTTACTGTGACGGTGTCCTTCTTTTGAAGCTCTAGTGACCATATTTCCCCTGCCATCTTTCTCTCCTGGAAAGAACCGACGAAGCATCAGAGGCATCACCAAGCTCATATCTTCGCTGCTCGACGACATGGCGGCAACTACGGCGGATCCAGCGACATGCGCTGCACTTGGTGAAGTGCAGATGCGTCACCTGCAGCTGCGTCTAGATGTGGAGATGCAAACGCGCACAATTGCAGGCGAGGCGACGCTCCACATGCGCCGCCTCAATGGATACGCCGGCGACTTGTTGCAGCTGGACGTGTTCCACCTGCGTATCCACGACGTCCGCGTTGCGTTCCGCGCCGACGATGAAGTTGGTCTATTGGAAGCTGTACCAGACGTCCTCGTGGAAAACGGAGTCGTAGAGTTGCCAGTGGCGCATTGGGAACTCAAGCCGTTCACGTCGTTTGGAGAGATCTTGGCGATCCAGCTGCCGGCATTGGTGGCGAATGCAGCGGATTTCGAGCTGCGCATCCGCTACGAGACAGATCAAGAGAGCCCTGCTGTGTGCTGGCTCGAGAAGGAGCAAACCGCGGGCAAGCAGCACTTGTTCATGTACACACAGGGCCAAGAGGTGCTCAACCGCAGCTTCTTCCCGTGCCAAGACTCGCCATCCGTGCGATTGACGTACGAAGCCGACGTCATCGTGCCGAAGGAGCTTGTTTGTGTGATGAGCGCAAAGCGCCTTGGCTCGACGTTGGTCCCGGAGCAGCCAGACCGCAAGCTCTTCCGGTTTGAGATGAAGCAGTCCATCCCAGTGTACCTCGTCGCGATGGCAGTCGGTGATCTCGTGAGTGCCGAGGTCGGGCCTCGGTCGAGTGTGTGGGCAGAGCCGTGCATGCTGGAGGCCAGCAAGAAGGAATTCACGGGCATCCTAGAGAAGTATCTCTCCATCGGCGAGAGGCTCTTCGGCGAGTACCAGTGGGAAGAGTATGATTTGTTGGTCATGCCACCGTCGTTCCCCTACGGCGGAATGGAAAACCCTCGTCTTACCTTCGTGTCGCCGTGCATCGTCGCTGGTGACCAATCTCTGTGCTCGAGTGCGTCAGAGTGAACTGAAACTGGAGTGGTCTTCAGAGTTTGACTAACGAATCGTGTCTGTATCCGACAGTCGTTGCTCATGAGATCTCCCATTCGTGGTAAGCTCAGCTCATGGTTTGAGGAACTGCCTGTGTACTGATCAACCTTCGCTGTATAGGTTCGGGAACCTCGTGACGAACGCGTCCTGGAGCGATTTCTTCTTAAACGAAGGCTTCACAATGTACGCAGAGCGTCGCATCACGGAAGTCGCTCACGGACGGTACGTGCGCATGGATGAAATTTGACCAGCGCATTCTGCTTGCGAGGTCTTACTTGTAGAGGACTCGTGATATTGTAGTCCGCTCATGTGCCTCAATGCCAAGTTGGGAGAGGCGCTGCTCAAAGAAGAGATCACCTCTTTGGGTGAGGAAGATCCTCTCACGAGGCTGCATGTGCCTCTTGAAGCGGGCATCGATCCAGGCGACTGCTACAACCAGTGCGCGTACGAGAAAGGATACGTGTTTGTGTGCTACCTGCGAAGTCTGGTTGGGTCAGATGAGGTGCGTGGTTCCGTATTCAAACTTGTTCTTTGCAACTGGAGCTGACGATCAATATCCCATAGATCTTCGACAAGTTTCTGCGTGACTACTCGCAGCACTTCAAGTTCCAGTCCATCCCAGCGGAAGCTATGATGGCTTACTTCCTCTCCTACTTCCCCCAGCTGGCGGATGGCGACGACCTCAAGGCTCCGATCAAGTTCTCGACGTGGCTCCATGCTCCTGGCTTCCCTCTCTACGCTCCTGATTTCTCGGACGCCCAGGACATGATGGAGGCCTGCGAGACGCTGCTGTACTACTGGCAGAGTTCCTCTGTTCCTGTTCAGGCCAACGTGCTGTATCTCTCGACGGAAGCGAAGTCATGGCCAGTATTCCAGCTGCTGTACTTCCTCGATATCTGCTTCGAGGCTACATTCTCTCACATCGACGTGGTTGTGCTGCTCGGCGAGACGCTCGGGGTGTTCACGTCCACCAACACCGAGGTGCTTTTCCGCTGGTCGCAAGTGCTCATCAAGAACATTGTGGGGACCAAGCTGGATTTTGTTGCCCGATTCCTGACGATCCAGGGCAAGCAGAAGTTCCAGATCCCCATCTACCGCTTACTCGTCGCGAGCTCGAGCAGCGTGGTGCGTCAGTTCGCGCAGGACATCTACGCACAAACGAAGCCGACGCTCCATGTCATGGTGCGAGACCGCATCGAAGCGCTGCTTCGCACGATTCAGTGAGGCGTGTTCGTTGCCCACTGTGCTGCTGACGCTCAGCGGTCTAGAGAACCATCCACCAAAAGCAACAAGAGATCCAGCGTCGCGCGAACTTCGCTCTTCGTTCAGTTTTAGTTGAGTCGGGGCGTTCGTCGCCTGGCCATGAGTTCTCGTGTGCGTTGCAAGTCCATCGAAAAGTCGTGGAGGCTACAACCACCCAATCAACTCAGTCCGCATTCTCAGTCGCCTTTCTTTCAGCTGTTCGACTCCTACCTCTTGAGAGACCTCGCGAGCTCCTCCGCCGACACGCCGTCGTCCACTGTGTACACAGGCTCGGCATGCGACTCGTTCGCCTGCTGTGGCGCTGCTTGTGTCTCCTCCGCCTTCACCGTCGCCGCTGTTTCAATAGGTCGGCTTCCTTGATCATTAACTACGACTTGCTCGGTCGGATTCTGCTCTGGAGGCGCCATGGACGGCGGGAACCCCTCCATTGTCGGCGTTGCCATCGGCGCATCCATATTCCGATCCGCTTTGAGAAATGGTTCGAGACGTAACCATAACCATGAGGTGGTTCCTATGTACCATATTCACGGTACGATGTACCCTTTTTGAAAGTTCACCTTTTGCGTCGGTTCTGGCGGTAAACTTCCTGTTGGAAACGGGACGGAATGGACGACACCACCCCGCGCGTGCGGCGGCGGTTGCGACAGCGGTATGTGGCTATGCGATGTACAGATCGCTTGATCTTATGATAGAGATAATGGCGGACCCCTTATGGTCATTTTCGCGGTGTCAAATGGACCACAGGTCGCCACAGACGGATGCGCCGCCGCCGAAGGAGATCATCTCGTTGGATTCGAGTTCCGACGCCTTTGAGCCCAGCAGCGACGACGACAGCAGCGACAGCAACAGTGGCAGTAAGAGGCGCTCGAAGTTAATGTCTCGGAGTCCGGTTGTGGCGAAGAAGAGGGTCTTGAAGCGTCTGCGCCGACCCGAAGATGAAGAAACGACGCAGGAGGATGTCAGTCAGGCGTCGGCTGTCGAAGCAGAGGAGTGGGAATGCGTCCGCTGCACGTACCTTAATGAGCCCCCGCGACTTGCGTGTGAGATCTGCTCCACGGTGCGCGCGATGCCCAAGCAGACGCGCAAGTTGTCGGCGTGGCTCGCCACGTCCGCATCAAAACCCACCGCCGGGACCAAGGCGAATCACAGGAAGTCGAAGACTACTTCGAGCGCCAAAGCGGCTGCGATGGAGACAATCGACAGCAGCGACGAGGGTGACTCGCAGCGCTCGACGTTGATTAGTCAGTCGTCTCAACGAGTGAAAGGCGGCGCCAAAATGGCTGAAACAGAGGAGCTGTGGACGGCGTCGAGTGTCGCACAGTCGTCGACGATCGACGAGCTGTGTGTGCAAAAGAAGAAAGTGCAGGAAGTGCAGGCGTGGCTCCAGCAGAGCGTCCCAAGTGGCGGGCAGAATGGCGGTGTGATGAAGCGCCTGGTGTTCGTCTGCGGTCCTCCTGGCTCAGGTAAATCCACGACAGTGCGGCACCTTGCGAAGACGATGGGCGTCGACGTGAAAGAGTGGCAAGACAACGCGTCAGCGGGCCGGCTCCAGTACCATCGCTACCTGCGCGACGACTTCCACGTCACGCACGTGTCCGCGTGGGATGACTTCATCGACTTCATCAACCGCTCCATCAATTACTCGGCGCTTCAGGTCGCCGCTGTGCCCGATACAAGCCGATCTCGCAAGCGCGCACTGCACTCGTCCACCACCAAGCCTACAATGTCGCCAGTGACGAGAGGTCAGCTCATTCTGATCGAATCGTGGCCAGAGAACCCTCTCGGAAGCCAAGAAACGACGGCGTGGGACGAGAAACTCAAAACCGCCTTCCGCCAGATCGTGAATCCGACAGCCAACTTGCGTTATCCAGTCGTTTGCATCTTCAGCGACGTGCGCGATAAGAAGATGGACGCCTCTCAGCTCGCGAAGATATTCTCCGACGACGTCGTCCACTCGCCGTTCACGTCGGTGATCAACTTCAATCCTGTGACTTCTGGTAAGTTCACGTGCCCACTTCCCTTCTGCTTGTGTAGGACGACAGACTCACTTCGTGGTATCCGTAGCTCAAATGAAGAAGGCGCTCACTCGGATGCTGGACAAGATGGACTGTTCGCTATCGTCCCAAGATCTGCAAAAGATCATCGACCGTAGTGACGGAGACATCCGCCATGCGACCAACATGATCCAACTCCTCCAGAAACGCCACTCCACCAGGCGATCCAAGCGAGAGCACCAGTCTTCGTCGAAGATCAAGGACGCCATTCTGTCAGCATCAAGTCTGAAAGCAGCAAACGCAGTAGTCGACGAACGTGGTGACGACGACGAAGAAGAAGAAGATGCCACTCGGGATCCGTTCTTCTCCGATTTCCACATTGTGGGCAAGCTCCTGCATAGCAAGAACAAACCGGTCGAAGCGGCGTCGTCGTCATCGACATCTCGCTTGACTTCGTTCGACCGCATTCTCGACTCCTCGGCGATATCCCTGGATCGCGTTCTGTCGCTATTGCACTCGAACTGCCCCGAGTATTTCACCGAGATCGACGACCTGGACCAAGCGGTTGGACTGATGAGTCTGTCGGAAATGTGGCTGCATGAGTCGTACCGTACTACGAGCTCTTCAACGGTAAGCAAACATTATCATACCTGCAGGGAGAACGGGTCCATTCTAACGCGGATGTTGTGTGCCAGGCCTTCAAGACCTCCCATGATATTGTTCGCTCCATTGCTGTGCGATCCATTGCGTTGACGAATGAGCACCCAGCACCGTCCGCATTCCGCCCGATCACGGCCCCACGGACGTACGAGGCAGCCAAGCGAATGGTTAATTGTCGACAAGACGTCTTGCGTCAGCTGCAGGCGAAGGCCGACGCTGGAGACTCGGCCCACGCGTATGTCTGTAAGGGTGATGTCTACGCGTTCGAGATGCAGCCGTTCATCGACATCATGAACCGCCAACGCCACAGCAGCCACGCCATAATCAGCAAATCAACAGCACCCGCTCATGGAAACGCTGACGGTGCACATGCTTTGGTAGAAGACGACGATATCGAGGACAGCGATGGCGAAGGATGGTAAGCGGATATTATTTACACTATCGTCTATACCGGCCTGGTATCTCCGGTTCGTTTCGTACGTCGATTTCTACTCACTCGTCTGAGGCCTGGCGTCACGCTGACGGAGCCGCATCCGCCACCGGCGGATCGATGTTCGTCGAAGACAGAGTACGGCGAATCGCCGCGTCATACTCTTTTCGTCGCGCGAAGCTGCTGGCTTTCAGTTTGTCGGCTTGTGACTCCGATCCTGAAGACGCCGACGGTGCTGCTGCTGCAGCGACTGAGGAACTGGACTGGACCTCCGTCTGGCTCGTCGCTGCGGCCCGCTCGTGTTGGTCGATGATCTGGCCGAGGCGGCATTTCTTGGGGGAGTTGGTCACGCCTGGCGTGCGAGGCTTGGTCGACGATCGCCGTGGGCTCATCAACACGTCGCTCTCTGCGGTCGATGCCAACTGCTGCGACTGAGCTGCTGAGCCACTGGCGAGCGGCGTCGAGACGGTAGCAGGCGCGTGGGCCTCTTGGACTTTCTCACTCTTTGCCGTCGGCAATTCGAGCAACAAACTCATTTCGTGGCCTACCCAGCGCACGATGTACTCGCCGTTACGCTTACGGTTGAGGTCGCCCTGCAGACGTCGAGTAGCCGCGTAGTGGTGGCTGTGGCCTGACACTTGGCCCGTCTTGCCGCGCAGACCGTCACCGTCGCGCAGCTTCTTTTCCAAGTTCGCCAGTCGCTGGTGACAGTTCAACTGGCCGAGAGAGTGCTTGAACCACTCGTACAAAGTGAGCGCCTTGGTGAAGCAGTTGTGGGCGCCTCGCAAGTTGCCTTTGCGGGAGTGGATCATCCCAATCGCACTGAGCGATGCAGCTTGTCCCATCTTGTCGCCCACGGCCTTGTACAAAATCAACGCCAGTCCGAACTGGGCCTTGGCTTCGTCGAATTTGGTCTCCGTCGTGAGGAGAATGCCCATGAGTTTCCGCGTGTTCGCTTCACTCAGTGTGTCCTTGTGGTATTTCGCGATGTGCAGGGCCTTGTTCGCGGCGTTCCACGCACCACGGTGGCGACCGGCAAGGAACAACGCGTGGGCGAAGAAGCACGCGACGTCCACGACGTAGCTGCTCGTGCGTTCACGCAGTGACGTGGTCTGGCCTTGATCTGACGAACAGTCGACAGAGAGTCCATCCTGGCTGCCGGTACTCTCCGTCTCATCAGCCTGCCGCCAGTCTTCCATCATCCGAATGTGGAGATCCAAGATCATCCAGAGGTTCGATTCATGCATGTCGAGGATCAGATACGACGCACTGGAGCGAGCAGCGAGTGTGCAAATGTGCTGGAAAATCCAGAAGCTGACCTTCCAGAAATGGCGAGCGCAGTTGTACAGGAACAGCTCCCGGTCGGCCACGCAAATCGACTCGAGGATCTGGTTCTTCGTGCCTTCACCGTCGTACAGCCCCAGCAAACTGCGTGCGTAGCTCGTGATGAATGGAAACGTCGAGTACGAAACACACACGGCCATGATCTCGGCCTGGCTGTCCATCTTCTCAACGTGTTCTGTGACGCGTGACACTCGACCGCTCCGTGTGAGCGTATTCAGGAGGTTGCGTTCGCTTGAGCCGCCTCGCGAAGCGGAAGAAACATCCGGATCCGCATCACTGCCTCTTGAGCTGCCGCCGCTGATGAAGTCGCCGTACGCTTTCAAGGCTGTGAGTAGTGCTTGGTCGTAGCCGGAGCTCTGTCGTGAAGACGAACGAGACGACGAACGACGTGTTGCTGAGGATGAAGCTGCCGTGCTTTGCTTCGGAAGTCCACGGTTATTGCTGAGGATGAAGCCGGGGATGCGGTTCCGCTGGATCAACGAGAAACGCAGCAGCGTCTCCACGAAGGTCTCCCACTTTGGACCCCAGAGACTCTTAAAGTCGGCGGGCATCGCACCCGCGGGCAGCAAACCAAGCAGCGCAAAGAAGCGGATCGCGTCTTGGCCGTGGTGTTGCCGCACTTGCTCGAGCGACACATCAAGCGACGTCACAAGCGTGTTCATGGCACTGCGATCGTGGGCTCCCAAGCCAACCACCTGCAGCTCACTCACACCTCGACTCAGCACGGCACGTGTGAGCTCGGACAGCGACCTGTCCTGAAGAAGCGGTGCACACAACGAGATTGCTTGTGGGTGGCCGTCCAGGAATGCCATAAGCGGATGAGACGTCAGTGCCTCCAGCACAGACGCGCTGCGTAGTTGACTGGACAAGTTTGGATCAATGTCGCCGATCTCGGAGAGAAGCAGTGCGCGAGGGGACTTGCGAAGGAAGAGATCGGCCGCGTGGTAATGCGACAGGCGGTTCAGCGAGACAACCTTCTCATCAAAGCCGGCAATGCCACCGCCCATGGCTTGCCGGGCAGTCATCAAGAATGCAAGGTGGGGCGTGTTCTGGAGCAGATGCATGAGAAACTCACACACTGCCGCGGGGTTGGCGTTGATCGGGTCTTCCATGTTGTCCATGATCAGCAGCACCTTCATCTCACCCAGCGCCTGGTGCAGCAGCATTTCCTTGTCACGTCCTCCGTCCGGAAACAGGGCGCTCTTGATGGCCGTCTCAACACCTTCGAGTGATTGGACGCCACGCAGACGAATGAAGGCGACGCCATCGGGGAACACGTGGCGGTCAGCGAGAAAGTGCGCAAGTTTCACGGACAGCGTGCTCTTTCCGATGCCCGGAGGTCCTCGCATAGTCACGAAGCGTTGGGTGTTGACTAGTCCAGCCAGCATGTGGAGCTCCTGTTCGCGGCCCACGAACGACTCGGGCACGGCGGGCAGCGTCTTACTGAAGCGGTTTGTCGGACTCACATCCATCCACTTGCCCGACGAAATGTCCGTGAACACAAAGTGCATGGCCGACGCGTTGCACGTGCACTCGCTTGAGTTGAAGTTGACTTCGATCGCGACTGGGAGATCGCCGTCGGTGTACAAGGGGCACGAGTCAGCGTGGACCTGCGAGGACTCGAGCAGGATGAACTTGTTGCCTTCGTTGTCGGGGATCTGCATGTCGGCGCTGACACGCACTCGGGCGATCTCAAAGGCCTGGTATATGGTTTTCCCTGCCAGCACGGCGTGGTAGAATGCGTACGAGAACATCGACGAAGACTCGTCCAGCACTTTGTCGCCGCTGCGCACACACACGACGTGCTGGACCCCAGCTTGGATGAACACTTCGCCGACATCTCGAGAGTGGCACGATGATACGAAGACCAGCTTCAACGTACCGCCCAGTCCAAAGCGGTTGGCGAACGAAGAGCCCATGGACGATACGGACCGCGACGATGACCACGACTGAACCAAGCTCGGGGGTGGAGGCGGGAGCACGTCGTCGAGATCCTGTGAGTCACTCCGTTGAACCATACTCGCCGACGAGTCGAATGCATTGTCTGATGCGTTGGTGGCGACCCCGCCGTTCAGAATACTGCGAAGTGTGCTGGCGTCAATGAAATGCGCGAGGCCTGTCCGCTGTGTGTCCTCAAACACCAGACAGTTCGTCTTGCCCGCGACGCGTCCGCCATGGCCGCTGAAATGCAGAACCGTCACACCACGATCGAGAACTTTCCGTAACGAATCCACTGTCGCCACTGCACGCATGGTATGGATCGCACGCTGGCACTCCTGGAAGATCTTGTTCAATTGGCTCTGCTCTTGGACGATGTTGATGGGCGGCACAGGTTTCAGGCGGCTGCTCGACGACAAGTCGGACGCCACAAACGGCAGCGAGTACAGCATCGCAAGGTCCACCCACGTGTTGTGCACGCCGTACACACTCGAGGTCTCGGTCGTCGTCGTGCAGTCTGACAGCGTGTCGCTCTTGTCTTCGTTGCTGTCTTCTCTCCCGGTCACCGACCCCTCACGCTCGAGCATGCGCCGCGCCACACGCTCGTTCGCCTCTGCAGGTGTGAGTGGTGGCAGTTCGCGACTGGCGTCTTTGTCTTCGGCGTAATTCGCAGTCGCTGACGAGGCGCCATCACCGCCATTAGCCGCCGCTAGACGCTCGCCGTCCTCTCGCTGCACGAGCAGCTCTTTCGCGCGGCGCTGCAGCTCCTCGAGCAGCTCCAACTGGGCTTCCACACTCTCGGCGTCGCTGGAGGTCGCCGCGGTCTCCACAAATGCCCAGAGGCTGCGCAACAGCGTAGCGTCCTCCGTATCCGTCGCCATCGTCCGGTGGATCCGAGTCAGTCAATTGCTCCTCCTCACGCGAGGAGCTCTTAGTCAGGAATGAATGTTCGCTTCTCCCGCCCTTTGTGGCAGCGGATCCCCTCCATCTCGCATGATTGGTCAGATTCATGCTTGTATCACTTAATGCAGGGTATCGGAATAAAGCGTTCGTGTCGATGATTGAAGTTCTTGGATCTTTTCGATGGAAGAGAGCAGCTCCCAACTCAGGCAAAAGCCCACGCCCACACAAATCGAAGTGAGCCGCCGCCGGATCCCGAAACCTTCCACTCAAGGCGTCGACCGAACTGTCTGGAAGAAGAGATCTGCGTGTCTATGCATCCGTCTGTGAAACAGTGCCAAAAATGACCAACCGATCGGCATGTTCGCTGGTACCTCACGAGACAATGCAGCAACTCTTTTCTTGACGCGGCCCTAATGCCGCTCAGATTTCAAGAGGGAATTGGTTGATGGCGCGTGTCGTAGCCCATTGTGTCAAGTGCAAGCTGTGGAGTGTGTGGGCTGGTGAAGGCTGGACGTTTGGGAGCTTTATGGACGGGAACGGGAGCGCCGCTATATTTTACACACTACGGGTTTTCTATGGATTCGAGTCACGGCCTTCGCTGCTCGTGTCATGCGCTCTGGACGTGGCTGGCTTGGTGCACGGCGCACAGGTTGCCGTTGCGCTCGTACGCCGGCTTTTTGCAGCCGTCGACGATGCAGCGCTTGCCTAAATTAGACAGAGGGAGAGAGAGAGTCACGTCAGATCAAAGTGAGCTGATAGCATCTGCGCCGTGGGGGACGTACCGCCTCCGTGAGCCCAACAGAGTCCGTTTGACACGGCGGTCTTGACGCAGGTATCCTCCTTGCATTTGCGTCCTGAGATCACATTCCGTGTGAGCGTTCTGTCCACGTACACGTCGGGGTTTCTCGTTCTATCGAAATCACATGAGCTCACCTCCGCCGTGGGACCAACACACGCCACGCGACTTGGCGCGGTTATCACAGCCTTCGATCGTGCACTTCGTCGATCCGCCTAGTCCCAAATAGCGTCGTTAGGTCTTCTGTTCAATGGAGGGGAGGCAGCGAGCGATGTCTTGACGCACCGTGCTTCCAGCAGACGCCCATGTTCTTCGCGCTGCTCGTGCACCCGACGATGGCGCACCTTTTGCCTCCCTATTGAGCGGAGCATCAGCATTTGAACTCCAGGTTTGCGGTTATTCAGGGACGATGCTAAGTCACTTACCCCGTGTCCTATGCAGAGCCCCTTGTTGACGACGTAGCGAGTGCAGTTGTCGATTTTACATATTCTCGACTTTTTGATGGCGCCCTTGCGGGTGCCTGGTTCTCGCGCGTTGGATGGCGGCGTCCGTCGCTCACTCCCGGACTGAGATCGCGTGGATCCAGTGTAGGGATCTGTCAAGTCAGTAAAACTCTGTCACTTCTGGTGTGCAAGACCTCGACGTCCACGCAGGCAGCTCTTTGAACGCACCTAGACTGTAGTCACTCGAGTCATCGTCTTCGTCGCCGCGCGCGGAGCTGTCGTCTAAGTGAAGCTGCGAAAGGGTCGACTCGGCCACGGTGGTTTGCATGTTCTCTTCGGGGCCGTCGTGGCTGTCTAGGATGAAGGATAGCGATGCTTTGCCAGCGCGAGGGGGCGTACTACGGTACTCCTCGGAGCCCCTAACTGGCGGGGATTCCATCGTACGATATTGCTGCTGGTGGTGCTGGTGGAGTGGCTGGTGCGGGAAACGCTGACGCCGGTCTTGCCCGAAGGGATTTGCCGAGAAGACTGTGCTGTAGCCGAGATGGTCACTGCGGTAGCGGTTGTCGCCCGCGTAGACTGGAGATGGAGATACCAACGGCACTGGTGGCCGATGGTCGTGCTGGTTGGACTCGACTCTCCGGGAGTCGTAGTGGATCGAGTGGATGCTCGCGGGCAGCCGCAGCAGCGCGTGGTGCTGCTCCGCGTGCGAGCACTCCTTCCACCCAGAGGGCGACGTGCCCTTGCGCTCTTCGTCGCTGCTTGTATCGTCTTGGTCGCGCCACTGCCCTCGCGGTCGGTCGTCGCCTGGATGCATGTTGATCGTGGTCTCCGTGTTGGATTTGTCTAACAATCGAATGTGTTCGCGGTGGTGTAGGCGTTATCGTACTGTACACAAGCCGCACGACCCGTCAGGGGTGGGGGGCGAGCGTGAGGAGGAGGTGGGATTCCTGAGGCGGTCTCTGGGTACCTGTGAGTGGACGCCGCGTGGTATGTCCAGTGAGAAGGCGCACGACGCGACTTTCGTGGGCTTGAGCAGGCGTAGCGGTCGATTTCCCGGATCCTTCGCGTCCGGAAATGAGCCTGGTGTGGGCGAGGTCTCACGAGTTGGTTTCGCCTCACGACCGGTCGACAGCAGGGCTGGAGACGGTCAGGGTCAGGCCTTGGTTCGGTCGAGCCCGCGTGGCAACTGGTGACGACAAGCTGGTCTTTCGTGGTCGACTTTCGGGCCAGACGGACGAACAGGAGGTGCAATCTGGACTGCAGCGAGAACGTGCGCTTGGGGCGCGACAGCAGCCGCCGCGGTCCGGCGTGCTCTTTCAGGGGCGTCGGGGGAAAGGGGATCCGCGTCTGGGGACAGTGTGCCAACAACCACCGCAACGCCCGTACGGTAAGTACTGTACACTCTGGTCCCAAGTCGGGGTGGGGTGTAAAGATCTAGCGCCGGCAGGACAAGGCAGGCAGTGAGCTCGGCGGAACGGAGCTCTTCGCGGCGAGAGGGAATGAGGGGTGCCTCTTCTATTGCCACCCTTTCCCTCGTGGATAAGCGGAGATTTTTGTCAACAGGCCGCGTCCGCTCAAGCCAGCCGCGTGGACGTGGGCGGGCGGACTGGGCTCCGCTGCACTGGCGACACCGGCAACTCGTGGCTCGTCAGGTGACGGCTCGCGCGTTCCCCTCCACTTGCTCACCTCCCTTCTTCTTTCTTTTCCCAGGTTGGGAGCTGGGAAGAGGAGTGGCTCGGGATCGAAATCTGCAGGATTTGAGTGGGCAGCGGAGGGGGGATGAGGCCCGACAGTGGCGATTGCGTTGTGGTGGAGGAGTGAGCTTTTGGTGGGAAGGGCGACGTGAGCATTCGCACAGAAACAACACGCCAAAGAACACTTTGCCTCGTGGGATTGGCGCATTTTGTTCCGGATTTCTTAGCCAAGAGGCGTGTTCGAGCCACTGCGCGAAGAGCGACGACAGAGATGGGACAGCTCCTTTATTATTTCCTTCCATCGCCGCTCGTCGCCTGGCCTCGCCTACCCCTCTGTTTAGCTGGGGTTGCATTTCCGCTGAAGCGTTGCACTGTAATCGCAGTCTTCCGACGACAGCAACCATGTGTGTGACCCAGATTTGGCAGGCTTGATTGTGAAGGGCCAGTGGCCACTGGCCACACGAGCTGGTCGACAATTCTGTACTGTACAGGACGAAGCACCTGTAGAAAGAGAGAGAGCACCCAAGCCCAACACAGGACTGCACTATCGCCGAAAGGGCTGGGGGCAGATCGCTCGAGCGTGATGGTTGGGCCATTGTGGAACGCCACGTGTCTTGACAGTTGCTGGTGTCGATGTCACGAAGGGCGTTTACATCATGCGTGTCTTCCTCCTGAATCGAAGAAGAACAGCAGCGAAACCAGCTGCCTAATGGATTCCAGACTCGCGTGGCCTGGTTATATTTCCATGGTTTCCCGCTTTTCGTCAATCACTGAGTCAAAGACTGACGCACACGGATTTCCCCCTTTCCCGCGGCCAGAAACTCGACCAAAACTGACGACTTTTTCTTTCGAAATTCGACTTTTAGAAGCCATCCGCCGCCTGTGTTTTGTTTTCTGTGTTTGGATCGACGCTGGTTTCAGTGCTCCACTCTCCAACCAGCGAATCTGTTCAGTCGAGTGGCGCCATTTGGCGTGTTGGCCAGTGTCAGCACGGTGCTGCCAGCACCCTCGCAGCTGGGAAGGCAGTGAGACTACAGTACAATACTGTACGCGTGAGATGGACTGGAGCCGATGGTGGACGATCGGCAGCCTGTCCACAAGCCGCACAAGACCAGGAGCCTCTATAGAAGCCCAGCCTGGGCTGCCAGGACCTGGTGTTGGCAGGAGGGGGTTGCAAAGTGCGTTTTTGCTCCCGGAAACAAAAATTTTGGCGGCATTCAATTTGTGCAATTATTCTTCTTGATACTTCTGTAGAAGTACTTTTACAAATGAGCATATCCTCTGGTCGGTCGAACCGGCGTCATTTGACAATCCAGCGCACTCACAGAAGCAAACTACTGAAGCAGATTGCTTGTGTGAGTGCGTTGGATTGTCCTTGGAAGTACACAATGACTAGTGAATGCTCTATTGAAAGAGGGATACAAATGGGGGGAATCGGGAAACGGAGGGGGATCTCCCAGGGATTCCTTACCGCTCGCAATTAAGTATAGTACAATACACATATCGTCCGCTGAGTTGCCGCTGCTTCTTCGATGGCGTGGGCAGCCCAACCTCTGAAAGCCAACGATGGAAGCTCCGATTCCATCGCATCGCCACCAAATGGCACTAGCCGTCGTCAAGGTTCGATACCAATATTGTAGAGCCACTGAACTCGCCCAGCTATTGTTCACGCGAAGAGGGCGACGAGTCCATGTCGAACGACCCGACCCTCAATCGGCCAGTCGATAGCACCCTTTGCTCGCACAGTACAGTTTAGCGAGATCACGACCAGTGCGGTTCATCATGATCCAATTTTTCTGGTGCGGTGGAACATTCATTACACGTAACAGCACTAACAGTCCTTAGCGAGAGTTGAAAATGGCGCGAAAGCTTTTGTGGTGACTGTGGCATTGACTGACAAACTAGGTGTCTAGAGAGCCCCCAGAGAGCCTCAGTGGGGCTCTGCAGTACGTGTACAGTTTGTTCGCGCTCTAAGCCACGGCGGGAAGCTGATAGAACTGCAATCGGACACACATCGGCAACTAGCATAGTGGTGAGAGAGACCGGAGTTATAAATTTATAGAATAATACACTTGATCTTTCTATCAATTTGAGGGGTGGCTTAGAGCACGAACAAACTGTACCGGTATGGTGATGTGACTGACTTATTATATTGCTGAATAAAGATGGCTTTCGGACCTTTGCTTTTACTGGATGAATATGGGGTGACTCCTTTGCCAATCGCTGATCTCAAGTGAGCTTTTCCACCCAATCAGATCGCTCCCTACCAAAATCGTAACCGTAACCCGCCATTTGGACACGTCCGAAGATATTCAGTCCGAATTTTTCGCGATTGTGGCAATATCAATACGGAAAACAAGTCAAATCGATTTTGGAAGAAAAAGCCACATATTCGGACCGCTTTCGGACAACCATACATCCCTGCAGAGCCTCAACGGGCTACTTGGTCGGTTGACGCATTTCGCGAAGCCTTGAACATCAAACAGCATGGCAAGCAGCGTCTTCTCGAACGCCAACACGAAATCGGCCCAAGGAGCGGCTCTGGCGTCCTTTGACCGCTTCCTCCACAAGCATCAGGTTGCCCGTGGCAACGTCCACGAGCTTATCAGCCAGGACCCAACCGGTGAAGCGCTGGCGAGCACTCTCGATCAGTACGCTTTGTATCTCGTTGCTGTCGATGGAACCAGAGGCAAACTACTCGAGCAATCGACCGTTACTCAGTACTTTCGCACTGTGAAGAACTGGCTGCTTGACCAGCATCCTGGTCAAGAAGCCCCGTCCCCTCGGCGCCTCACTAAGTCAGCGAACTCCATCAACCAACGGTTCAAGAACGCCGGGCAAAATGGCGCTAGTCGCCAAGCCGCAGCCTGCAAGAAGATGGATCTACAAGGGCTTGTCGATGTGATATATCAGACAGCAAACGAGGAAGTGGATTACCACGACGCTGCGCTGCTCATCCTCATGTGGTTCCTTCTTGGGAGGAGCTCCGACGTGGCTCTTCTGTCGAAGCAAAAAATCACGGTCAGTCCCAGTGGAAGCCTCACGCTCCGCTTCCGTCGTGTCAAGACGGGCGTAGAGCAAGGCCTCGCTCTATACGGCGAAAAGTCGTTCCTCTCGTGTCCTATCCATTCGCTTACAATGGCAGCAGTGGTTGAGAGAGTTCCCTCGGATATTATTTTCCATCACCTCCCAGTTTTTGGGAGGTGGCGGACCCACACCACAACGGACAAGTCCCCGCGCCGCACCATTTGCGAGACGGCCGCGCCGACCACGTCGCTGTGTCCACATACTCACCGGGAAGCCTCCAGACCAACCCACACACCTCCGAGGGACTTGGGATCAACACGCAGATCTCACACTCAGCAAGTCAACACCCCAAGACAATACTCACCCGACCACCGCCAAGCCACCACCACCACT
>JAADXN010000251.1:0-32398 GCA_023337875.1 Pythium apleroticum | reverse complement strand
CGATTAGGATGTTTAAGTCCATATTGGAGGAGTCCTTGCATAACGGTGGGACACTATCATTCGGACCACCAACTGTACTGGAATATGGTAGCATCAGACTCAGATTTCCGGTCCGAATTTTCACTTTATTCTGCAATAAAATATTACTTCGGCAATTCTGCATTAGTGGTAGCCAAACCTGACCAATCATCGCAGCAGCAAGTCAGAATTTTCTTCCACAGGACGGCTGAAAATTTTCTGGTCGATCTGATAGGCTGAAACAATTCTCGCGGAACTTTGGCAAATTTGCCACAGGACCGCCTCACAGCTTCGTCACTTTTGATTCACTGTCAACCCACTCAGCAAGATGGATCCTCCATCAACAGCGAGCCGCGCTCCGGCGCCGTTTATCCCGCCGCGACCACAGTCTTCGCTGATCGCCGCTACAATGTCACAGTCTTCGCTGATCGCCGCTGCACGGCCGCATCCTTCGCTGATCGCTGCCGCCCGGCTCTTAGAGAGCGACGACGATGAAGAAGAGGACGACGGCAACCTGAGAAGCCACCCTCATGCGGACCAGCCGCCGTGCCGCTTTAAGACCTGCAAGAAGGTCAACAAGCTCGCGGACACGGATAGCGAACTGGTTGCCTGCACCAATCCCGGCTGCTCCCACCACATCCACCGCGCTTGCTGCGCTGAACTGCTCAAGGCGTGCAAGACAGCGCCAGATTTCAACGTGGATGTCTGCGGCAAACGGTGCTGCAACGCGGTCATCAAAGCCCGTCGCCTGCCACAGCCGCCGCAGAAGGGAATCAAGAAACGAGTGCCATGGCACAACGACCGCCCTGTGCCTGATGTCAGCTCGTTGAGTTGTGTTCTGGATTGGATCACGACTGGGACCAACTATAGCCGTTATAGAGGCGGCAAGGCCCAGTCCGGCGACACCAAGCAGTCTTTGGCGAGCGCTATAGTCCGATTGATCGAAGATAGTGGTGTGAAGACCGTGCGGACAGCTCAAGACGTCATGACGAAGATTCAAGCGATTGAAGAGTCGTACAGGAAGGCCACGGACTGGCTGGCGCACACTGGTCAAGGTGTTGAAGATCAACAGTCTCTCAACGCGGCCATTCTGGAGCGCTGCCCATACTACTTCCAGATACATGAGGTGATGCTCGACGATCCCAGCACCACGCCATTGCTCTTGAACACCGATCCACGCTTGCAAGACACAGAGGATGCGCCCACCCAAGTCTCGGACGACGAAGCGGCCACTCCAGAACAGCGTGCTGCTCCCAGCCCCATCAGCGAGGGAGGCAGCGCTGACACCACGACGGGTACAGTTGGGCAAGTTTCCAGTGCGACCAATCCACGTAGTACTCCGTTGACAGTGGTGCGTGCTTCGAAGAAGGCCAAGAAAGGCAAACACTTCTACGACGAGCTCGAGCCATCGTTCTACGACTGAAGGAGTCCCAGTTGAAGCACGATCGCCAAATGGCCGCAAAGAACCTTGCGATGCGCTAAGAAGAGCTGGAGATTCTGCGCAGAAAGGCAGCCGATGACGAGAAAGAGGCGGCCATTCGAATGGAGCTAGCAACGGCAGAGACAATCAAGGTTCGACTGGAAGCTGAACAATTCCAGCTCCAAATGAAGGTTACACTACTTCGCGAACGCAAACAGCTACTTGATCAAGGTGTCTCGCAGGCCGACATCGATCTACTGCTGCCACTAGCCCCGTAGCTCCAGAAGATAGGCCAATAACTGGCGGCGACGCTCGTCTCCCTTGGTGTTGTCTGGTATAGCAGCGTTTAATTCATCGTCTTCGTCTAGCTGAGTTGTTCCGATCTCGTCCTCCCAATCCGATGGAATTGGCTCGAAGATCAGCAAGTTGTGCAGGATCACGGCACACATCACATACGAGATGATCTTACGCATGTGGGCTACCGTCTGGAGCCGGGCTCGGATAGACTTGAGGTACTGGAATCTCGACTTGATGATGCCGATGCAGTGCTCGCTTCGAATACGAATCTTTGCAAGTTTCGTGTTGAAGTACGAGCGTTCGCGGTTTAGCTCCGCCTTCGGCGGCTTCTTGAACGCAGGGACCATCACGCTGGATGCCTGGAACGCAGAGTCGCCGAGTAGATACTCGTTTGCACGAAAGAACTCGCCCGAGCGGAGATGTAGTCGCCCGTTGGACCAAACACGGTTATCGTGGACTGACCCCGGCCAGCCAACGACAATATCGCGCACACGCGCACGGTCATCGCACGTGATCAGTGCGTTGATCGCGTAGCCTCCCTTGCGCGTGTAATACGCCTCGCCTTTGTTCTGGGGCTTGCTAGCCAGTGGCAGCAGCGTGCCGTCCACAATGCCAACACAGTTAGGGAAGTCAAAATCATCCTTAATGCGTTGCGCAATAAGCCGGCGTTCGTCCTCATCTGGCCAAGTTACGACAACGTCTTTGAGGTTGAGAACCGCTTTGACTGCCCGCCGCAAGTAGTTGTCGATGGAGCCCTTCCCAAGGCCAAAGAAGAGCGCCAGGTTGGGTGACGTGTTGCCGTTGCCGCACATCCCGAGGAACTTGAGCAGAACCAGGAGGTGAAGCTCCGCGCCGCCTCGGAACGTACGGTGGGGGGCTGGCTGGTAAACTGGATCATCGCGGATGAGCTGATGGAGCTTCCAAAACGCGGCGCGTGTGACCCGGAAATGTGCGAGGAACTCGGAGTCGCTGAGGTAGTTCGCGTCGAACAGAAGTTTCTTCCAGCGGTCGCACCGACGTCGGTAGATTGATGGCCGCCGGAAGTAGCGTCTTGAAGCCACTTTGGCAAGCTCAGCGACGACGAAGCCATGGACGTCGTCCTCGAAAGGATCGTTGTCGTCGAAGACCCACCGGAGGATGGCATTCGTCTTGCGTCGGGCGTTTATGGCGCGCAGGCGACGAAGGGCGCGCTGGCGGGACGATGTGCGCACCATTTCCGGTTCTCGTGCGTGGTTGAAGAGGAGCGCGAAATTCAAAACGTGCCTGTTGCTGTGGCATCCAAAAGGGGGAGACAAACGTGCCTGAATCTGATTGGACGAAAATCAAAGTTCGTGCTGTTGTGAAAAAAAATCTTGTGACCTGCTGTTGTGGCCACTGGTCAGGTTTGGCTACCACTATTGTATTTTTGGCCGGCTTTCACAATAATCCGTATTTCAATCCGATTTATTGCGTAATATTTTTTATTGTATTACTGTTTAGGACCCCTGTTCACTACCAGTACATGGGGGCCTCAGATGTGTACTGGACCAACCAATCGTGCTCTACATGGATCGCTGTCTTACAGTATGAATCCGTCAGTCGTGGCTGCTCAGAAGAGCGACCGTCACTATCAAACCGAGCCAGCTTGTAGCTGTACGAGCCGTGTGGGGCATGGCACTGGACTTGACCTTGGGCAGCAGCGTTTTGCCCTTGCTGTCCATCGTGTAGGGAGGGTCGGGAGTGTAGGGAGTGTAGGGAGTGTAGGGAGTGTAGGGAGTGTAGGGAGTGTAGGGAGTGTAGGGAGTGTAGGGAGACAGTAAGTGCATGCACAGCGACGTCTCGGTTATCGCGCCAGAGCAGTTGCGCAGCGCGTTCGTGAGCTGTTGCTTCATGCTAGCAAACTCTCTCTCTCTCTCGCTACTGAATCGGGGTGGCAGTCCGCCACGGCGTCGGCCAGCGTCTGGTCACCGCGCGAAGATCGTGACGGTGGCAGCCGCTGGTTGTCGCGAACCCCTTGCAGTCGGTACTTCTGGCCGCTGTCGCGGACATCCTCAGGATGGTTTCGACGGTGTACTGGCCGCAGCAGCGGCAGCGACGGCGGCCGCAGGTAGCCACGCCACCACGGCGATGGTTACTGCTAGTGTAGCGTCGCATTCACGGTGTTGGTGGGGAGATCGAGCGGCGGATCTCTAGGACAGCAGGGCTCACGGCAGTGCTTCATTGCATGACGCGTGGACGGTCGATGGCAATTATGTTCGATTCTGCCACTGTCAGCCACTGGGAAGATTCGCTCGTGATGCAGGTGATGACGTCAGTGGCACCTTCCTCACTCTCTGAAACTTCGTGAAGTGCCAACTGACCACCTTCGTCGTTCTTCATGTCGGTAAAAACGCACACAGTAAGCAGGATTATCGATTCCATGGTCCTCCTCATAGGCCCATGAACTCCATGATGGAGTGCGTTTGCTGGAACAGCATCCATCGCGAGCAGCTCCATGAAGCCTTAGGGCTGTGGGCACGGAGCATCGCTTGCCGCCCGACCTTGGAAGGGTCCAAGAGTTCCAGTGAGGAACACTGGAAATGGCTACATCAAGTTCCTAACGCTTTCATAACCTATCCGATACGAACCTAAAGGTAAGGTTACGTACCCCGCAACGTCACCAGTGCAACTGCCTGGAAGAACCCGCATCCGACGAACATCCATGACGCAGCCGGCGACGCCGTCCATGCGGGCTCTGGCGACGCCCAGCGCCATGACGGGGCTCAAGCAGCGGCGGAAAAGCAAGGCCCACAAGAAAGCCGCCGCCGCGCTGCTCATCGCGACCTCTCCGTCGAAGAGCAAGCCGCCACAAGCCACGCAATCGCCCGCCGCCGTCTCCTCCGCTTCTGTACCTCCTCCTACTGCCCCTGCATCAACAGCGCCGTCTCCTGCAGCTACGCCCAGCCGTCCGTCCACGCCGCTCAAGCACAGCCGCCTGGCGCTGGATCTGCCTATCTCGCCTCTGAAATCCCTCTCCAAGGACAGCTCTGCGGCCGCCGGACATGGCGCCGCCACCGTCATGTCGCCGCTCGCCATGCAGCGCATGCAGCGGCTCCACAACCTCCACATCCAGACCGACTTCTCGCTGCCCACGCCCGCCGCCTCGCGTCCCAGCTCCCCCACCGCGCGACAGCTCAACGCCGCCAACAGCTCTGACACCGCCGCCGCCAACACGACGCTCGAGCAGCCTCCGCCCAAGCCCTTCACGCGTCCGCAGTCCTTCCGCCTGGCCGACTTTTTTTACAAAGAGGTCTTCGGCGTGCACGACATCAAGCCCAGCGACGGCATGCACCAGGAGCGCGTGCAGAACTTCCTGGTCGTGCCCTACAACACGGAGCAGCTCTTCCTCTTCGGCGTCTTCCTCGCGCTCGACAGCTTCCTCTACGTGTTCACGTACCTGCCGCTGCGGATCCTCTTCGCCTGCGGCTGCGCCGTCACCTCCGTCTCGTTCCACGTGCGCGTGTTCCGCCGCACGCACTTCTACGACCTCATGGTCGCCGTCATCATCGCCGTGGGCACCTACGTGCTGTGGCAGGTCGATATGTCGCGCATGTACCACGTGATCCGGGGCCAGGCCATGATCAAACTCTACGTACTCTTCACGATGATCGAGATCTTCGACCGGCTCTTCAGCTCGCTGGGCCAGGACGTGCTCGACTCGCTCTACTACACAGCGCGCTTCCAGCCGCGCCGCATCACGCGCATGGCCATGGACTTCGGCGTCGCGATCGTCTACGTCGATATCCTTTCCACACGCCGTTGTGACTTTGATGTTGTTGACTGATTGATTGATTTCGGTGTCGGAATTCCTTGACCGCGACTGCACTGCTCCATGCGCTGCTGCTCTTTGCGCAGGTCGTGACCATCAACGTGGCCATCAACTCGAGCAACACCTCGCTGCTCACGCTGCTCATCTCCAACAACTTTGCCGAGCTCAAGGTACGGTCGGCGCTTTGATTTATGAAACAGCGTGATTGATTGATTGATGAACTCGAATGATTTTTTTCCCCCTAGAGCTGCGTCTTCAAGAAGTTCGAGGAGCAGAACCTCTTCCAGATCGCGTGCAGCGACATCGTCGAGCGCTTCAAGCTGCTGCTCATCATCGCGCTCATCCTGCTCCAGTCCAACGCCCGCGACGTGGCCTACGGCACCGTACGTGCTCGCTTCTCCCCTTTGTGTTTCAATCCACAGTCTCACTTATCTCCGTCGTGGTTTCATGCTGCAGACCATGGTGATGCTGGCCGAGATGGTCATCGACTGGCTCAAGCACGCCTTCATCACGAAATTCAACCAGATCCCGCCCTCCGTGTACTCCAAATTCATCACGATCCTCTGCCGCGACCTCACTGGCTGGAAGAACGAAGACACGATCCTGGACCACACGCACCACGTCTCGCGGCGACTCGGCCTCGTCTCGCTGCCGCTCGCGTGCGTCGTGCTGCGCATGGTCAGCAAAGCGCTCCACGACGACGCGCCGATCGCGCTGACGTCTTTCAGCGGCGTGCTGGTCACGCTCGCCTTCTTCCTGTGTCTCGCAGCCTTCAAGGCCCTGCTCAGCCTCGTGCTCATGATCTACGCGTGCCGCTCCGGTCGGCTCGACGACACGAGACCCAAGAGCCCGCGCGCCGTGCGGCAACTCGAGTCCATCCAGCGCTACAAGTTCTGAAGTTCTGAGTGAGACTGCCACGCGTGGTGAGACCATGAATGGGGAATCAATCAGTGGACGGATCAATGGATGGATGGTCAATCTCCTGGTGTCTCATGTTACTACTGTAGTATTGTGCTTGAACGACTTGGGTCCAAGCCGGTGGGGGGGGAGTTTTTGCCTAAAATTTCCTGCTTTTCTAACTGCTCACTTCTCTCGTCTTCTTTTCTCGTTTGGATCGCCACTTGCTCGCCAAAAACACAAAACTTGGCCGCCTCCCGTCACGTCACGTCACGGTGGCGCCTCGGCCATCACCACACAACTCGCTGGCTCGGCGTGGCGGCTGCGCGTCGAACGCGTCGCTCGTGGACATAGTGATACAGTTTACTTGTACATCGCGTTGCGTCCGCCGGTCAGCTCGCCAGCGTCTCCATCTCTCTCTCTCTCTCTTCCATTCTTCTACAGGCGCCCACTGCCGCCATTGTGCAGCCCCAGGCCGCCCGACGCCGCGAACGCAGAGCCGTGGTCGTTGTTGTCACGTAGCGACGGCATCATGCCGTACATCGACGAGCTGTACGACTGCTGGTACTGCTGCTGCTGCTGCGGCTGCGGCTGGTACGCGTGGTGCGGACTCTCCGTCGAGTACTGCTGCATCATACCCATGCCCATGCCGCCCATGCTCATGCCCATGCCCATGTTCATGCCGCCGTAGCCGCCCATGCCGCCAGGTCCGACCGGCTCGAAGCCCAAGTCCAGATTCAGGTCCATGTGCGGGAACCGCTTGAGGATGCGGGCCGTGATGCGGCGGCCGCCCGACGTGTTCTTCATGGCCGGCAGGTGCGGCCGGATCGACTTGACGAGCGCGAGACACTGGTCCTCGGTGGCCACGCACAGCGCCCGCTGCACGACGTAGTTGGCGAACTGGTCCTGCAGCATCTTCTGCATCTTGGGGCACGTCGTGATCTCCTCCACGTACTGCTTGAGCACGGCCGGCGGCGCCTTCTCCAGACACTTTTCGATCACGTTCGAGCTGAACTTCTGGATCGACAGCTCGAACACGTTGCCCAGCGGCTTGACGATCACGCCGTACGCCTCCTCGGCCGTGCACGAGTCCAGCACGTACTGCACGACGTAGTTGCCGTACGGGTCCTGCATCAGCTTCATCGCCTGCTTCTCGACCTGCGTGATCACCTCGCGCTTCTGCGTGTCGTTGGCCGCGTCCAGACAGCGCTGCAGCACGCAGCAGCCGTGGCGGTGCGTGCCCACAGTCGTGCACTCCTTGCACACGGCGTCAAACACGAACTGGTTGTACTCGGGCTTCATGAACTGGAGTGCGCGCTGGATCACGTGGTTGCCGTTCGAGTCGATACAGAGCCGCACGGCGTCGTCCTTGAGCGCGTCCACGATCAGATCGGGCAGGTTCACGCGTCGCAGCTCGTTGCCGTCGCTGTCCAGCTCCACGACCTGCGCCGACGTCGCGCACACTTCCACGACCTTCTGTACCGATCGCGTGCCGTGCAAGTTGAGCGCCGCGGCCACCAAGTGCGCCCCGACGCGACGCACGATCTCCAGTCGCTGCAGCGGACGCGCGCGCTCGAGCAGCTTCTGGAACAGGTAGTTGCCGAACGGGTCCACCATCATCTCGGCCAAGTGGTCCATGGCCTCGCTGTAGATCACGTCGCACAGCGCCTTGCGTTCGTCGTAGTACTCGAGCTGCTCCTGCAGAAGACGGCAGCCGTTCTGGTCCTTCGACATGGAAAACACGCGGCCGAGCACGTCCTCAATCTTGAGCAGCGCGTCCACGGCCGGAAGCGCCTGCTGCGGGCCTGCCAACGAGCCAGACGACGCCGAGTTCACGCTCTGGAGACCGCCGAGCGCGTGGTGCTGGTGGTGGTGCGGCGACTGCGAGGGCACCCCCATCGACGACGAGGCGGCCGAGTGGTGGTGATGCAGGTCGCCGCCGCCCATCCGGTACGACGAGCGGCCAGAGTTGCCGCCGCGAGGCAGGTACGACGACGGCGTCGGCGCCGAGGAGCCGAAGGCGTCGTAGTCGTGCGGCTGGTGCTGCGGCTGGTGGTGGTGGTGCGGCGAGGTCGCCGGCGACGCGTGGGCCACGTGGAACGACTGCGACTGGTGCATCTGCTGCTGGTGGGGCTGCTGCTGGTGGTACGGCGCCGCCGCCGACGGAGCGGCCGACGAGTTGCTGTGGTGCGCGAACTTGCACTTGTTGCCCATGCGGCAGTGGCCCTGCAGGAAGAACTTGCACTGCTTGACGCCGTACGCGCCCGTGTGCGGCGACGGAGGCGGCGAGGACTCCATCATCATCATGCGGCCAGACGACGCCGACGACGACGCGAACATCGACTGCGAGCGGCCGTAGTGGCGGCCCCCGGCGGAGGGAGCAGCGCGGTGGCCCAGCGACTGCGGGTGCTGGTGGTGCTGCGGGCCGTAGAGCTGCTGCGACTGCTGCTGGTGGTGCTGCGGGTGCTGGTGGTACAGCTGGGACGCCTGCGACGGCGGCTGCTGGTACTGCGGCGCCAAGGCCGACGACGACATGCCGTACGGAGACGGAGCCACCGAGACGCCGCCCAGGCCGCTGCCGTACGACTGCTGCTGGTGGCCGACCGCAGCGGCGTTCCACGACGACTGCTGGTGCTGACTCAGGTGCTGCTGCTGCAATGGCTGGCTCACAACACGGCTCGCAGACGCGTAGGCGTCGCTGGCGGCGTACGTGCTGCGGTAGTTGTTGCTGCCGCTCGACGCGCCGTACGCGTACGACTGCTGCTGCTGTTGCTGCTGCTGCTCGTAGTAGTACGCCGCGGCGGCCGCGCTGCTCGTTCCGCTGCCGCTCAGCATCTCCTGGGAGCTCGTCGACGACCACTCGTCGTCCGTGTCCACGGCCGGAGGGCTGTGGCTCATGAGGTAGCCGCCGTGGTGGCCGCCCATCGCCGACGACGTCGACGGGTCCTTGTGGACGAGGCTGCCGTCCGTCTCCCGCGGGTCCAACTCCAGCTCCGGCGACGACACGGGCGGCTGGTTGATGGCCACGACGACCGTGCGGCCGGCTGGAACTCCGGCGACTCCCGCCTCGTGGCGGCGCGGTGGAAGGCGGTGCGCTGGCGGAGCGCTGGTCACAGGCTCGGGGTGGTCGTCCAGTGCCATCTTCAGGAAGCCTCCGCCCAGCGCCTGGCTCGGCGACTGCGACAAAAACATCTCGATGCTGTTCTTGCGGCGGCTCGACACGTGGTGCTGCTGCTGCTGTCTCACTGGTCGCGGGCCGCCCAGCGACGAACTGCGCACGCCCAGGGGAGGCGCTCGGGCCGCAGACGACGCCGACGTCGCGATCGAGGCCGAGGCCTTGCCGCTGTCGACCTTGGCGTGGGAATCCCCGCTGTAGTGGTCGTGGGTCGACTGGTTGGACGGCGACGCCGAGCGAGGCGGCAGCACGTCGTTGTTGTCGCCCGCGAACGCCGCGAACCGGAAGAACTTGGACGGCTCGAAGCCCAGATCCGCCGAGGAGCTCGAGGCGTCGGCGGTCGACGTGGCGACCGAGGCGACGGCCGTGGACGCGTCCAGCTCGTCTTCAAAGACCGTCGAGGACAGCGACGAGGCCGAGTCCACGGACCGCAGCTCGTGGTCGTGCTGGTTCATGGCGCTTCGCTTCGAGTCGGCCGGCGGGAAGTCCATCAACACGCCGCCGCTGGTGCTCGTGCCTCGCATTCACGACCGGTGGCTACACGCGAATCAATCAATCACAACAGTGTCAGCGTCTAGAATCAACGGCCTCCGGGTCCCAGTCTCAACGCGCAAACCAACGCACAGGTCGTGGCAGTTTGCAGAGTGAGCTGTCGCGCCGAGGAGGTACGAAGTGAGACCGTGGGACCGTACCTTGGAGAGGAGGGAGCGTGTTGCTGCGCGCGTTCCGCGTGGGAGGAGCCGCGTGATGGATGGCGGCGCTGGATGGGGAAGTGCAGACGCAGAGTCGCTGCGTCTGTGGGGTTTGAATGGCGCTGCGCGTTTCCAGGAAAGGCCGCAGACGACGACAGGGGCGACGGGGAGGAGGTGAGGGGTGCAGGCCACGAGGGAAGGCGAGCGGGGCCGCGATCGACTCGGCAGGACACGGGCGCCACGAGGGCGAGGACGTACGCGGCGTACGGGGGCTCAGGCACGCAGGAGGGGGACGTCACCAAGAGCTCCGTCCTTCCGTCCGTCCGTCCGACTCAAGTCACGTGCTGCGCTTGACTCGCGTTCGGCCCAGTCACTTGGGTCGAAACTTTAGGCCCGAGGGGGGACAAGGGGTAAGTAATGGCCGCCAGTCTAACCTCCCCCACCACTCACATAAATTATGGTATCCGGATAAGTACGACTCCCTCTGGTAATGGGTATGCGTAATCGCAGGGATTGACCAGTGAGACTGGAGCGAAAGAGGGAGGCAGTGCAGCAGAAGGGCGATCCCTTCCCTTCGCCAACGGCACGGCCGCACGCTCTGCCGAGCCAGGCGTGGCGGATGCCATCATGGGAGGAGAGAGTGTCCTTGCTGTTCGCTTTTGCCGTCTGCAGACACCTCATATGGCCGCCTTTCGCATGGATACGGAGTGGATGCGTGTCACTATTTTAGACTGGCTGGTGGTCTAAAAAGCTTGGTCGCAAGGCCCGAGTTGGAAGGGCGTGGGATGGCTACATCCATGGGCAAACCAAGGCTTTGACTGCAAGCTCATGGAAATGGCGGGGATGACGCTGCATGTTCAACAGAATTCTGTGTGAGAGTGTACAACAGCGTTTGCTGTTGAGAAGGCCTTGTACATATTGGACGCGTGAGGACCCATTTGCGACTGGGGATGTCTGGGTTCGAGGGGGCATCCATTTTGGCGCCGTCGGAAGAATGGTTGTCGATGACTGAGTCAGTCCAGGTGGGACTATCCGGATAACTCAATGGTCTAAATGTATACGCACGTATACTAAAATGAAGCCACCGAGCAGCTCTTCAAAATGGCAAGCATGCGCCGAAATGCACCATTGGCACTTCCCCGAGTCGCGTGCGCACGAGAGAAGCCTCATATTGCGTGGTTATTGTATTTTATACGCGGCTGGTGATGCAAACGCTCATGCCGCCTTCTCGATGAACGCCTTGATCTTGTCCAGCATCTCGCCCTTGATGCCTTCCGGCACAGCAGCTACAGCACCACCAACGATTCTTAGACCTCCCCCATCATCCAGAGGCTCGGCAACTCCATCAATCGCAGCGTACTCACCTCGCGCTTTCGGCGTAATCTCTTCGATGAGATCATCAACCGTCACCTGGTCGATGCCCTTGCTGCGGATGACCTCTACATCGGACAGCGCCACGTGAATCCTCAATGTCTCACCCCGCCCGCTGCAACTCAGCCATCCGACACCGACCTTTGCAATGCGCCTTCATCTCGTCGCGCCATCCACATTCGATGAGCTTGTGGCGCAGCTGCTCCTTGAGCTTCTCGCGCTCGCCCGACTGCGCCAGCTTGTCCGAGATGCGCTGCTTGACCTCCTCATCACGGCGGCGGCGGTCGTTGAATGATCTTCACACCACACACACATGTCCGCACGCGCTGTCAGTCTATGCTGTTACGCTCATCTTGACAACCCTGCGTCTTCCGCAATGCACAGCGCCGCCGTCTTACTCCTCCATGATCTCTTTGTCTGGTGGCGTCGTTTCCGTCGCGCTGGTCACCAGGTCGCTTCGATCAGACGACAGACACAGAATCCTTCCGCCCACGTGGTCCACACCATCTTAGGCACCATTACTAACGAAGCGACGAGCTGAAATCTCGCTTCATTCCCATACCCTTCTTAATCGGATACTAGCATCCACCCCTATCCTCTCACTGCGCCTCTCATACCGTATAAGTTCGTCCTTCAGCCTTTTTGCGTCGACTGTCACACCCCTATTCGCGTCTGATTCGCTCACCTCTGATTGGCTGTCTCGCTCCTCAGAAAACGGCTTTCGCGAGCAGCTCCGTTGACAGTCAGCGGCAACGCACGACAGTCGGGGCGGTCTCTTCCCACGCAATTCCCCATTTATCGCCGATCGCGACGTCACGCCACGGACCCTACGGCACCGCGACGGCATCGGACGGCGACGGCAATTGCGACGCGACGCGACGGCAGCGCGCGCAGGACGACAGCCCCATCCACGACCCAGGCGCTCGCCCCGGCGTGCTCGCGACTCCCGGCTCGAACGGCTCGCTGGCGCCGCCACAATCCGGCAGAGACTGCACGACGCTGAGCGCTCTCGAGACACAGGTCGCAGCACGCGGAAGCAAGAGGAAGAGACCCATGGAGGAGCCGCGGCTCAGCATCAACGTGCGCGCGGCGCTGCCCGCCGCCGCCGTCACGCCGCGCTTCCTGGAGCCGCTGGCGCCGCCCACGTACCCGTTCACGTCGCCGGCCTGGAGCCTGCCGCAGAAGCCGCGCGCCATCGCGCTGCTCGACGTCGTTAAGGACCACGAGCTGCTCACCACCGTACGTCGCCGCTGGGCTTTTTTTTCATGGAGAGGAGCGCATGCTGACGTAATTTGCTGCTGTGTAGTACACTGTCGACCAGAAGCCCGTGTACCTGATAGGCCGCAACGCCGTCGTGTGCGACATCGTGCTGAACCACTGCTCCGTGTCGCGGCTGCACGCCACCATCATCCACCACCGCGACGGCGCCGCGTACCTCGTGGACATGGGCTCGTGCCACGGCACGTTCCTGGACGAGATGCGGCTGCGGCCGCTGCTGCCCACGCTCATCACGCACGGCTCCGTGCTCAAGTTCGGCGCGTCCTCGCGCTCCTACACGTTCAAGTCGTTTGAGACCCGCGAGCAGATTCTCGAGCGCGTGCAGTCGCGAATAGGACTCGACCCGCACGAGATGGAGGTGGAGCAGAACACGCTCATGAACCGCGCGCTGTCGTACCGACTCGGCTTCTCCATCCCGCTCACGCACAAAGCCACCGACGCCGAAGGCGATGCGCTCATGCAGCCGGCGTTCCCCGTGCGGCAGATGGAGGCCTCGACCAGCTCGGCGTCGCTGATTCGCCGCACGCACTCGGAGGACAACACGCTGGCCGGTGCCTTCCCCGTCGGACCCGTCGCGCCGCAGACCGGCTCGGGCATTCTCGTTGGTGAGCCCGGCCGCAAGCGCTCGCGCACGCAGTCGGCTGGCCTGCCCGCGACGTCGTCGCAGACACAGCCCTCGCTCCAGCAGCAGCAGCTCGACGGCGACGGCGAGGACGACGCGCTCACCAAGCGCGTGCACTTCTCCGAGCACCCCGTGGAGACCATCCCGCCGCACCCGGCCTACTTCAGCAGCCCCGAGCCGTCGCCGCTGTTGACTGCGACGTCGCTGCCGTCGTCGGCCTCGTCGTCCCCGCAGATCGTGCCCGAGTCCCATTTGCCGCCGCCGTCGGCAGCGAAGGCAAACGGACCGAGCGGCCACGAACCCAAGCGGCCGCTGTCGCCGCCGCCGCCGCTGCGACTGGATGACAGTCCCGAGCACAAGGCGGTGGCCGACCCGAGCTGAGCTCGCGGGACCAGGCAGATCCGCAATGAAAGACAGGGCCGTGTGCGTGCTGTGCGTAGTGTGTGACCAAGTGGCATAATTTAATACCGACGAACTCAAAGCCAATCAAACCGAAAACGGAACAGGACCATCAAGATGAAAATGCGCATGCAAGTTTATTCAGTTCGATATACAGCGGACGGCGAGTAGCACGATGGATGGATGGGATTTCGGAAAACGAGTCTTCTACGGCGCGGCGCCTGCAGGCGACTCGTACATCTGGTAGTTCGAGTGCGAGCGGCCGCGCGTGCGGCTCAAGTTGCGGCTGCGGGCGCCTGGCGTGCGGGCGCTGCGACGCGACTGGCGGTCGCGACGCGAACGCACGCGGTCCTCCTCGCCCTCGGCCTTGGTGCACACCATGCCGTTGGAGCGCGCGCTCGTGCCGATGAGCAGGATCGCCAGCACCAGCGCGCAGGCCGCGAACGCGTACAGATACAGGTACTCCTTCTCCTTGTACGACTCCGTGTGCACGCGCACGTACAGCGACAGCACGGGCACGAGGAAGAAGAGGAGGAAGTAGAACGTCGAGTACGCCACGCGCTTCCGGGTCGTGAACATGCCGACACACGTGAGCCACAGCACCGACGAGAGGCCGAGGCCGGCGAAGAAGTAGCACATGAGGCCGACGATCTGCAGCATCAGGAACTCGTTGTCGTCCGTCCACGTGCGCGTCTGCACGTTGAAGCCCATGATCGCCACGAGGATGATGATCGGCAGCAGCGTCACCATCATGATCTTGCGGTGGTCGACGCGGTCGATGAAGAAGAACGCGAACACGGCGCCGAGCAGCTCCAGCGACGCGCAGTTGATGAACATGTACTGGCCGTCCTCAAACGTCGCGAAGGTCTGCGAGAGGTACATGTCCAGCGGGCCGAACAGGAACGCCGACACGAGGATGCTGAACAGACCGATAAAGAACTTGTACACGGTCGAGCCGCCGTCGTCCTGCACGGCTTCCTCGGCACGGATCGCGTCCACCTCTTCCTTGACGCTCTCCTTACGACGCAGCACCGCCAGACAACGCTCCAACGCCTCGAGGCCTTCGCGCGTGTACACCCAGTACGGGCTCTCTGGGAAGATGTACACGGCAGGCGTGACGATCGACAGGATGATCGTGGCCACAAACACTTGCCAGATCCAGCCGATCGAGCTGTTGGACGTCGTGAACCACGCGCCGGCGAGCGTGCCGATGATGAAGCCGAGGCCGAGCAGCAGCAGCGCCTTGCCGCGCATCTCGCGCGTCGACACCTCGTAGATGTACATCGCGATCGTCGGCAGCAGGATACCCACAGCGACGCCCAGAAGCGCGATGCCAGGAAGCAAGAAGCCCTCGCCCGCCGTCGGGACAGCGCTGAGCGAGATCATGCCGAGGATCGTGAGCAGACCACCGCCCACGATCGAGAGGCGACGGCCGATAAAGATGTTCATCAGACCCGACACGAGCGTTCCGCCGGCAGCCGCGAAGTAGTAGAGGTACGTGACTTCTCCGTTGCCCGTCTTGCCGTCCAGCAGACTGTACGTCGTGACGAATCCAACGTAGTCGGGCGAGGTCTCCAGCACTGTGAACAGGTAGAACAGCCAGCCGCAGCCAATGCCGCCGAGCACGCCCATGAACGCCGCCAGCGAGAACGCGTACTGCGACGACGCCGACACGACCTCGGAGAAGCCCTTGTTGTACATCATACGCGTCTGGATCACGTTCAGGAACGGGATGCCCGACATGATGAACAGCGGGATGATCATGGCCACGCAGAAGATGTAGTCGAAGAAGAACGCGAGCTGCTGGAACATGCCCATCGACGCGATCGACGCGTTGCGGAAGCTCCACATGCGCGCCATCTCGTTGATACCATACAGACTCGCCATGTAGCCGAAGAAGAGCGACAGCGTCGAGCGCAGGTCCTTGCCAAAGCCCGACTGGGCAGTGACGAAGAACGCGATGGCCGCGATCGCGACGCACGCGAAGTACAGCGACGCTCGCATCACTGGCTTGAAGCTGCTGGTCAGGTTCATCGCACCCACGAAGCCGAAAAAGAACACCGTCGCCACGCTCGCAGCAAACACCAAGGCTACGCAGAGCAAGCTCCACTTGAGCGTGATGACGTACCAGAGCAGCAGGAAGTGGCGGCACTCGCGGAGCAGGACCGTGATACGCGCGATGGGCTTCGTGTTGTGGAACAGCTCCAGCTCACCCTTCCACCAGCCGATCCAGCCGTGGTTCATGGTCGTGTCGACGTCCTTGTAGTCTTCGGCAGCGTACATCCACTTGGCCCAGGCACCAATATCGACCTTGGTCTTCTCCCAATCAAGGCCGTCCGTGTTGAAAATGAACGGCGCGAGGATCCACACGACGGAAATGAACCAAATCGCGAACGTCTGCACACCAAAGCCCTGCGAGGTCTGGCAGAACAGGAAGTACGTCGACTTGTTGTCAGTCGGGTCTTCGTCACAGATCGCAAACGAGCCGAACGACAGGTACACCATGCACAGCCCGACGAGCTCAAACGCCTTCCGGTAGTGACTGCTTGCGTAGGCCTTGTACAGCAGCACAAACGTCTCACGAGTGATCTTGAAGCCACGACCCGTCGCCTTGTACTGCGCTTCGCCGTGGAGCAGGTTGTTGTCGAAGTAGTGCATCGTCGTGCCGACTTGGAAGATGAAGAACGCCGGACCCGCCGTGATGATCATCTCCACGAGACGCACGAAGCCACGGCGCACACCCATTTCACCAAAGTAGACGGCGATCAGAGGCAGCGACAGGAACAAACCGGCTTGGATGTAGAACTGCGTGTTGATGACCGAGTCGGCATCGTCAAAGACGCGCTTGTCGAACTTGAGCAGCGTGTTGGCCTTGATGATGTCCACCTTGTCCATGTTGATGATCACGTCACGCTGCACACCAGACAGCGCGATGTAGACCTTGCTGTACATGTACACGAACGTCGTGACGATTGTCATCCACGTCGCGAAGTAGAAGCCCGTGTGCGAGTAGTACATCGAGTTCAGGCGGAAGAAGTCCATGAACTGGCCCATGCGGTGCGCCTCACGCGCGAGCGACGTCTCGCCGGCGCCGTTGGCCAGCTTACCCTCGAACATGGAGATCTGCGAAAGCGCGACATCTCGACCCTTACCACACTGCATGAACTCGACGTGGGTGACCACGCCGCCACGGAGCGTACAATTGAAGCCGGCGAACACGTCCTCCGACAAGTTGATACCCTTACTCGACTTGGACAGACCACCACGCGTGATGGACAGCACCTTGTCGAACACATCCGGGTGACCGTAGTGCATGCGGCAGTACAATGGGCTCGCCAGCACACGCTGCGAGAGCGTCACGAACACGAGCTCCTGCCACGTCTTGAACTTCGCGAGCGACGACGCGTTACCAGTGAAAATGTGCTCACGCATACCGATGATCTGGACAGGCTTGCGCGAAGGGTGCAGGTCCGCCGTGAGCAGCAGCTGCGGCATCTTCAGACACTCCTCGAAGTAGTGCTCCTGGTTCATATCGATGGTCTGCACGAACTCGCCACGCGTGAACTGGAGCGCGTTGTTCTGGTTCTCTGGCTTACCTTCACCGAGGATCGGGTCGCCGGGCAACTGGTAGCGGTACACTTCCACAATCTCCTTGTTCTCGCTCTTGATGAGCACCGTGTCGAACATCTTCTCGCCACCGTTGCCCGTTGGAATCGCATCCACGTAGGCAACACGTAAGTTCGGGTACTCGCGCAGCAGGTAGTCAATGTCGTCCGCCTGCTGCTTGTTCTCGCGGCGGTGCTGGCCGTACACCTGACACGCACAAATGTACGAGAACTTGAGACGAACCATGTCCTGCAGCTGCGTCTGCTTCTGTTCCGCCGACTTGCTCGGGTTCGAACCGATCTCGAGCCAGTGGAGGATCTTGATCGCGTCTTCGTACATCATCATGCCCTGGACCGTGCGCGCAAGAGTTTGGCCACGGTACGACGCCCAAAGACGAATCTCCTGAGGGTGCTTCGCCTGCGCTTCGTCCGCGCTGCTCACATCGATACGCTCCAAGAAGTTCTCCCATTCTTCCGGGTGAATCTTGCTGAGGTACTTGAGGATGGTCAGGTTCTTGCCGTCTTCTTCGACCTTCTGGAAGATCGGGTGGTTCACCAGTGGATCGTTCAGCTCCTTCAGCGAGAAGAGCACGGTCTCAGCGTAGAACGGAGTCACCACGGAGAACGAACGCATCTCCTTAATGGCGCGCAGCTGCGGAATGTCCATCACGAGCGACTTCATGAAGAAGCCGAGACGACGCTCCGCCTCACCACAACGAGGCATCGCCTCCGAACGCTCAAGTGACAGCAGCAGACACGCACGCGTCGCAGCACCCATGGCCGTATCGCTGTAGAACAAGTTCACCAAGCCACGAGCCGCGAACAGGTAGCCGTTGGCGTTCGAGCAGAACTTCGAGTTCGCGAACTTGCGCTGCAACGCAGGATCCGTGCAAAACGCCTGGAGCGTGCTCAGGAACGCCTCCATCTTGGTCACGAAGTTGCGGATCACACCGAGGTTGTGCACCTTCACGGATGGCAAGTGCTGCGATGGGACTTCAGGGTCTTCCAAATCCAACACAGCCTCAAGCAGCTCAAGCGCAGCGAGGCGGAGGCGTGGAAGCTCACGGACGTTAAACGACTTCATGAAACCTCCCGAGCTCGCGATGTCTTCAATCAATCGGAAGCCATCGAGGACGTCCGCATCGTCATTGCCGAACAGCGCAGTCAGCACAAACGAGCTGGCGGTGTAGAAGCTGCGGATAGCCGACAGGCAGTCACTCTCCACGAGGCTAACGCGAAGCTGGGACTCGCCCTTGCCCTCCTTGGCCGTGCGGATCGCCAACTCAAGCGCCTCGCCAAGCTTACCAGCCGACAAGAACACCGGCTCGAAAACCTCGCCGTTGCTGCGGATGTCGTACTGAAGGATGGCGGCTTCCTTGTCATCGAGAAGATCCGTCTCACGGAACGAGTTCACGATCTCGTTCCACACGACGACAAAGCGGAGCATCATCTGTGACTCGTACGCCGCGGCGACAGCGCTGGCACGGGAGTTGTCCGTGCTGTTAGCAGCCGCATCAGTCGAACGCGCCAGACTCGTCACGATCTTCTGGTCGAACAGCTGAGGAGCCACGCGGAACGCCTTGGTCATTTCCTTCACGCCGCGAATCTCACCCGTCTTCATCAACACGCCCATGAACGCGCCGGTCAGCGCCTGCATGATCGTGAAGTAAATCTGCGTGTCGTAGTTGAAGATGAACACCACCGGCAGCCACAGCGAGATGATCACGCCCATGTTGTGGAACGACACGATGGCGCCGCCCTGGTAGCTGGCGCTCAGATCCATTTCGTAGATCGCGATCGATGGCAGCATGAGCGGACGCACGAGAATGAAGTACGACACGAGGCCCTTGATCGCCCAGAGGAAGATCCAGAACAAGATGTAGCGCACCTGGTACGAGAACGGTGGCGAGATGTTGCGGCCGACGTAGCAGCTCGCACCCTCACGCACAAACTTGGCGGCGAACGTGCCCGAGATGAGCTGCGGCGAGAAGCCCTGCACTAGCAACACGAGCAGACCTGGCAGGATGAACGCGCCGGCGGCCGGCGTGAACTTGCCCAGCAACTCAGTGTCGCGCTTCTCGTTCAACGGCACGAAGATCATGAGCCCGAAGAGCACAGCGAAGCCTCCGTTCCACAGCATGCGGACGACCAGCGCCGTGCCGTACGTGAACGAGCGCGACGACGAGGCCTTGGCCTCTCCGGCGATGAGCAAGTGCCAGCCGTGGCACGCTTCCAGCACGCACTTGCAGAAGCTGAGCGAGGCCAGCGAGAACACGATCGACACGACAGCGAGCTTGAGGTCGCGGTCCACAAACGGGAACACCGTGTTGCCGAGCTGGCCGAACTGCGCGAAGCCGCCCTTGCCGCCGTCGGGCGACACGGTCACACAGAACGCGAGCACCGTGAGCACGATGAGGAACATGAGGTTGAACTGGAAGATGCGGTAGTAGTTGAGCACGAGCGTGAAGATGCTGCGGTGCTCGTAGAAGGTCTTGCCGTGCGTGTCGGTCAGCACCTTCCCGACGGCGTCGACGTCGACCGTGAGGCAGTGCGGCTTCCAGAAGTACTCATTGATGTCGTCGTAGTTGCGGATCTTGACGTGCTCGAGCGGCTTGCCGAGCTTGTTGCGGCGCTTCATGTTGGAGGCCTCGGTCCAAATGGGGCGCACGACGTAGTTCAGGAACCAGCCCTCCGAGCGGCCGTCCTGGCACTGCGGGTCGCTGTTCACCATGCCCATCATCTGGTACAGCAGGTAGCAAATGCACTCGGGCATGTGGCGCACGTTGGCGGCTTCGCCCCAGATCAAAAAGTAGAGCATGATGTCCATGTGCAACTGGTGGCGCAGGTTGCCCGTGGGCTTGCCGTTGAAGAACATGGGCGCCACGCCCAGGAACTTGGACCAGTCGCGGTAGTTCGACATGAGCTTCTTGTGCAGGTCGATGATGTGCTGGTCCGGCGCGTCGTTCGGCTTGCAGCGCGCCTTGCCGTTGGCCAGCAGCAGCAGCACGTGCTCGCGCTGGTTCGCCACCGAGCCTTCCTGGAAGCCGAACTTGGCGCGCAGCTTCTCGCAGCAGTAGTCGATCGAGATCTCGTCGTCGTCCAGCTCGTACGTGTTCGAGTTCATGGTGGACGCCGTGCCGGCGCTCATGATCGCGACGCCTCCGCTCTTGACGCTGAACTTGCCGCCCGTGAGAATCGTAGGGTTGCTGCCGACATCGAGGCCCGTGAGCCGCGAGCTGAAGCTCTCGCTGCGTTCCGACTTGTTGCGGCGGCGGTCGGCCTCTAGCTCAAAGTAGTTGGAGCTCGCGCGGCGGCGCCCCGGGTCGCGGAGCATCGAGGACGGCGCGTTATCCATATTCGTGACGTTGGTTTCCTTTCTCCTCTCTCTCGGTCGCCAACAGCCTTGTACTTGTCGTCGCTTCCGCCAACAAGTTCACTCTTTCCCCTCCAACGCCAACGCCAACAACTCGCCCGTGCGTTTTGTTGGCGGTTTGATGCTGGGGTTTTGATGGATGGAGTTCTGTCGGCAGAGGCCAATCTGCAGCGCGCGCGGGTGTTTTTCCGCTTTCTTTCTGTGAGTGAAAGCTGTGGCACCCCACGACAGACAACTCGACAGCACGCACGCACGGCACAGTCTCTTTGTGGATTGGGTTTTGTGTGTTTGTGGGAGCTCACAAAGCAACGCCAACGCCAACAAAACCCCACTGTTGACAAAGGAAAACTGACGAAGCCAGCAACCGACGGAGAAGAGAAAGAAAAGGCGGCCTTCGCATCAAAAGGGCTGGCATACCGATCATGTTTGGCAGGTTTACTTCTATTTCGACCAATCAGAGAGCATCGAAGCGCCGTGTGTCACAATGCGCTGAACAATTTTTCATGCGCTCGTCCAACAGAGGTCCAGGCTCCAGGATATGATTTGGGGCTTAGTTTGCAAAAGGCGATGCAAAACGTCTATTTTATTGAAATCGGGCAAGTGTCGCACTGAAAGTGCATCGTTTTTCAAAACGTGGAAAATTCCACTTTTCCAACAGAGAGCACCATCAGATGGGTCAAAATTGCTCCAGCTGGAGTCCAGTGCGCAATTCGGCGACTGGCCCTAGGAGGAGGAGTGCGCCACGAACTCTCACCTACTTCGGTAGATCTGCAGTTCACTCGATCCTGAAGAGATTTATCGATGGGGCCAACCGATGATGGACGGCGCTCTGATTGATGCACGAGATTCTTTGGTGGTGAAGTTAGGTGGACTTGAGCTGTGTTTTCTTCGACAGTTTGTCTTTCACTTCATGGCTTCAGATTCGGAGGACACGCGCCCAATCACCTCGGCTTGATGCGGCGAGACTGTGTTTGAGGCAGCCAATGAGACCAGCCGACGATCCGGAAGGATTGCAACAACAGAAGCGCCGCTGAGACAGCTTCAGTTTCCGCGGGAGAACCCAGACCCGCTGGCTGCACTGCTGTTGCAGCTGACAGCGGACGTTGGCAAGTCACAGTCACAGTCACCAGCACAGTGGCAGCCACCGACATCCACACACGCGAGGGCGTCGCAGGACAGGGGGCCGACGATAGGCACGACTAAATGGCTGCGCGTTGGACACGAGCAAGCATTTCTGCTCGTCTAGATAAAAGAGTGCATCGTGTTTTGAAGATCTGTCTAATGGATCCCTCCCAACAATCAAATTTGAGAGGGGTGGGACTCGTCTGACACCTTCCTCATGAAATTCTGGTACCAGAACCAGATCGTGTATCCGTTTCTGGAGGTTTACGTTGCCAGCCAGCTCTTCAACATCCGAGAAAGTCCACACTGCCACTCGAGTGCGCTTCGCTTCGCTTCTTCGCGTTGACAGAGCTCTTCACTTCCATTTCCAACGAGTTGCAGTGAAGAATCCGAGGCCGAGAAGCTCTCGAGACTCTCCCGCTGTAGTGACCAGCGTGCTTTGCTTCCATCAGAGAATCGCCACTAAAGAGCGACGCCGACTCGGAGGAATCTGGCTGCAGCATCGACTGTGGTGTTGGTACTGTATGGCGGCCGACACCACAGAGATGGCGGCATTGTGCTGCTGCACCCACCATGGAACCAGAGCAAATCACAACACAGGACGTGGCTTTTTCTCAAGCTCGGTTGTCAGCGAACTCCGGCCGCTTCGTGAGCATCCCCCAGCGGTTACTTCTCGAAAAAGATAGCAACCGCCGAGCGCACCTGACGCATCCATGCAAGGGCTGATTGCCGGGTTAAATTGGGTGTAGCCATTCGCTTCGGCGCCGTTTCATGGCTCTGTAGAGCCCTACGGTCTCTGCACAACAACACCATGCCGACGCCGTCTGGAGATGCGGTTGCCGCGGAAGTAGTGCCCCCTGCGCCGGTTGAAGAAGCACAGACAGACGATGGCGCCATTGAGAATGAGTTCGGGGAGGAGACACCCCTCAGTGAGCCCGTGGTGCCGCTGGTGTTTCTCGACAAGCCGCCGCTGGATCCGCGCGTGCTGCGCAATGTGATCGACAGCTACGAAGGCGAGACAACCCAGGTGCTGCAGTGCGACTTACCGGTGTACCATGGCCACGGCAAGGCAGTGTTCAAGACTGGGTTCACCTACGAGGGGGTGTTCCATTATGGCCGCATGCACGGCCAGGGACGCATCACGTGGTCGAGCGGCGTCGTGTACGAAGGCACGCTGGTCGACAACGAGATCCAGGGCCAGGGATCGTACTGGTGGCCCAACGGAAGCTCCTACACTGGTGATGTCGTGCGTGGGAAGCGACATGGTCACGGAGTTTTCCACACGGGTACGCGTGGGTCGGTGTCTTTGCCTGGAGATGACGCCAGCCACAACGGGGCGGAAGCCCTAGGGGGTTCATCTCAACTCCACAGCCAGCCGCTGTTCCCACTGCACTTTTCATTCCACGACTCGGAGGCGCCGGACAACATCAACACAGTAAGCTGCGCGCGGTACGAAGGCCAGTGGGTCGACGGGCTCCCCCACGGTCGAGGCGTGTTGGTGTTTGACGACGATCAGCTCGTTCGGTACGAAGGCGACTTCAAGCTAGGCAAGCGCCACGGCAAAGGCGAGATGAGGTACGCTAGCGGCAACGTGTACGTGGGCGATTGGCTGGACGACGTCAAATGTGGCCACGGTACGATGCTGTGGATGGCTCCCAACGGCGGAAGTGCTGTCGAGAAGTACGACGGAGCGTGGAGAGCTGACCGTCCCGAGGGCCACGGGGGCCACGTTTGGCTCGCGTCCACGTCCGTCACGACGCGTCAGCGCGAGAAGAACTGGTACGAAGGGCAGTTCCACGAAGGCGTACGCCACGGGGTCGGGGCTTTCTTCTACGCGAATGGCGCTCGGTACGAAGGCGAGTGGGTGGACAACGCCAAGCACGGCCGCGGCGTGTTCTACTATGAAGACGGGCGCGTGTTTGTTGGCGAGTTCTGCGACGACCGAGCCGTTGAGAGCACGAACGTGAGTCTGAGCGCAGTTGGTGGGGTCGAACCAATCGCGGGAGGCGCTGCGGCCTCGGCCAGTACCAGCAAAATCCTTTTGTACGTGGACGACTTGCTTCCCAGTGCCCCCGCGCGAGAGAAGGCGCGAAAGCTCATTGAGCACGCCGTGCTTCGGATCAACACGGAGCTGCGTGCGCTGTACAGACAGTACCTGTCTCAGCCGCTCGTCGGATCCCCGAACTCAAGAGCATCAGTGAGTCCAGTTCACCACAAGGCAAGCGATAGCGGCGATACCAATGGCGCGGAAGGAGCCACGCTGATGGAGTACTACGAGTGTCGTCGGTTGTTCTCAGACAGTGGCGTGCAGCTCAGTGGAGGCCACTTGGATCTGTTGCTCCAGCAGATTCGTACCGCCCAACGCCGAGCCACGATTCCAAAGGACCTTGAAGACACCCCCGCAGTGCCTGAGGTGGAGTTGACGGATCCCGTGACGCTGGCAGCCTCGATGCCGGAAGTTCTACCTCCTATCCGACTGCTTTTGTTCCGTGAGTTTGTGGAGCTGCTCGTGCGGCTGGCTCACCACCACGCTCGCTCACAGGATCAGGACGAGGGTGAGGATATCAACGCAGGATCGAGGCAATCATTAGCGGAGACCTTCGTGGCGTTCTATGAGCAACTCACTCGCGATCGTCAACGGATGGGGAAGAGCTTTGAGTCCGCGGCCACGCCATTACATCAGCTGTACACCAAAGAGCTCCACAGCGTGTACCAGAAACACCACGGTGCCTTCCAGAGGCTCTTCGTTGCTTGCAAGCGAACCAGTGGGCCAGACAAAGGTCCGGAGCCTGAGGAGGCCAACGAGGACGAACATCTCCAGGGAGGTCCTGAGACCGTGAGGATCAAAGAGACCCTCGTGCGTCTCCAGGAGCAAGCGCTCGTTCTCTCACCTTCGTTCCGCCTTCGCCAGGCGATTGATGCACTGGAGGTGGTGTTCGCGCCAGAAGAAGACAGAGGCCTCGACCCGTTCTTCGTTGACACGGCGTTGGTGTTTACCGACTTCGTAGATGCGCTGGCAATTCTTCTTCTTGCCAAGCAGTCGCAGGACATTACGCAGCAAGAAGCTCAGACAACTCCGGTTCCGTTGTTTGCGCTTGTCGATGAGCTAGCCCACGCGATTCCTGCCGAATTGTAACGCATCAGTTGCATTCGTAACTCGAGCGAAAGCCTGTTCATTCACACTACGATCTATTGCCACTGCACCTACACTATCGTCTTGGTGTGTTTCTTCTCTAGTAGACGCCGCCGGCCTTGCCCATGACCTGCGCAAAGCGGGACGGCAGGCTCACAGCCTGGTGGTCGTCGAATGTCGCCTCAAACACATCGCCGTCGTAAGCGTAGCGCACGTAGCTGCACACACACACAAACCTCTATCAGTGAAAACGCAAACGCGACAAATCCCACCATACATAGACACTCACAGTTGCGGCGTGCTCGATGAGGCGTTGGCACCGTCCTGACCTGCGCACGGATTGTAGAAGCCCAGCAAGCTGGCCTTCGACGCTCCACCTGGAAGCGTCAGCGTGGAGTCCTGGACGAAAAACTGCATGGGCACGGTCACGTCGACCCACTGCTGCGCCAACACGGTCTCGTCTTGGTCACTGTCGCCGTCCGATCCCACCGTCACAGGCGCCGACTCTGCAGACGCAGAGGCGGCAGCATCTTCGTTACTCTCGTCGTCGTGGGCGGCGGCGTGTGCAGGCTCGAAGGCGCGATCCATCGGGTCCGGGTTCGTCGGGTCCTTGCCGTATCTTGCGAGCAGCACCACGAGACCCTTGTTATCCCGCTTGGCCTCTTCGGCCTCCGTCTTCTCCCGCGCACATGACACCATGAGTTGCTGCTGCGCGAGTGCGGAGCGACGCGCTGAGCTCAGATAGTGGCGGCGCATCTCACGCTTCTGCTCCAGCTCACGACGACGCTTGCGCTCCTGAGCAGGCTTGATCAGCTGCGTGACCACCGCCGAGATCACGAACGGAGTCGTGGCCGCGACAAACGTCGAGAACGCAGACTGCGCCGAGTAGGGCGACAGGAAAATGGGCATCACGAAGCGCACCGAGCCGCGCGTGAAGCCCACACGCAGCGTCACGCCGGCCTTCGCCAGCAAGACACCCATCGCCACGCGCGTGCGGTTCGAGATTTCCTTGCTTCCGCCCAGACCGAGCGAGAGTCCGGTGATCAGGTTGCCTCGGATCGACGTCTTGATGGTCATCGCCGCCTTCTCCAGCGTGCGACGGAACTGCAGCGCGAGGTTCGGACCGCCGCGACCGACAGCCACAGCCACCGAGTTGTGGGCGTTCTGCGTGTCGTTGCTGAGTGACGCCGAGATGCCGTCGCGCGTGCTGTACATCATTGCGCCGTGCAACTGCGGGAGCAGCAACTGGTTCACGCCGAACGACATGTCGAGTCCATGAGAGCCAATCTCCGGGATCCACATCACGACGGTGTACGGCGAAATGGGCTGCGACACCTGGCAGTGGAGCTTGGGGGTCCATCCGAGTTCCGAGTACAACGCGACGGATGGGATGCTCGGGTCGTTGGACGCGTACTCGAGCCGCGTCGTGAAGCTGCCCATGCCCAGGCCCTGCTTGTCGTACATGTAGCCGCCCAGCGTGAGCTTGGTGGACCGCGAGAGCGGGAAGGTCGTGCGCTGGTGGATCGTCATGTCCGTGCGCTCCACGAGCCGGCGGTCGCCACGCAACAGCGAGCGCAGGCCGCGCATGGGCGAGTGGACGAAGTCGGACGCGTCCACGCTCATGCTCATCTCGCTGAACGAAGAGAACTGCGCCTCCAGCGCCTGTTGGTTGAGGCGGCGCAGCACCTGCTCCACTTGGCGCTGCGCCTCGTCCGTGCCCTTGAGATGCAGTCCCACGACGTGTTGCAGCGCGTCGCTCTGGTCCAACGCCGTGACACCGCGCTCACCGTAGATGTCGTACACGTGGCGCGTCATCGGATCGCTGAGCACCTTGTACGCGCGGTCCAGCACCGGGTACTGCGTGTTGGCCAAGGCGATGAGCGCCGGGTCGTTGCGTTTGCGCAGGCGGTCGGGATGGAACTCACGCGACAGCGTCATGAAGCGCGCGCGGATCTCCTCAGCGGACGCATCGCGCGCCACGCCCAGCAGCGCGTAGTAGTCGCGCTCGAACTGGCGCCAGTACTCGGCGTCCTCGCCCCCGGAGCCAGGCGCCGACGACATCTCCCCGCAATAATTATTGGTGAGCTCCTCGCGTTTCCGGATGCGAATGATGCGGATGGAATGGTGACCATAGTGTACCTGTGCTTCGGTACATGGTACCTATAGAAGGGTACGATGTTTGTGGATATTAGTGCCCCCTTAGGAATGCAGGGGGCACTATTCCTGCGAGCGTTTTGGCACGGTTGAAAAAGCGAACGCACAGGGCCGAATTGGCTGAGGAGACGACGAAAATGCCGAGCGTTCGAGAGGACTGCGAGGTGTTTCTGCATGAGCACCGCTTCCTGGTGACGAAGCTTCTCGAGTCGCTGAGCTCTGCGACACTGTGAGTGCCATTTACGCGCTGTTCTCGCAGTTTTTGGCCCACTATAGCCGCTAATATGTCGCTGTCTTGGTGATCCCCAGACCGCCGTCGACGATCACTGGCGCGCGCCTGCGGACGGTGAACGACACGTTCCACAAGGTGCTGGAGAAGGACCGCGAGTTGCTGTCGGCTGTGAAGAAGCGTACGTGGCGGTGGCGCGTTGGAATGGATTGAACACAAGGTCTCACGGTGGTTTTACGTCCATTTTAGTGGTGCAGCACCAAGTGGCGCAGAAGGAATTGCAGCGCATTGAGGGCGAGATCCAGCAGAAGAAGCAGCATGTCGTGGCGTACGCAGCGCGGCTGAGGCACTCACAGGAGGACGTCGCCAGTGTCCTCAAGAAGCACTCGCGCGTGCTGGCCCAGGCCAAGCAGAAGAACAAAGGTACGGCGTTTCTGTGTGCGTTTCTGCGTTGAAAGGCTCGTTGCTGATGGAGAAGTGTGCTGCCAGTGCTGTTGGATCCGCAGGAAGTCGTGGCGTACGCGCATCGCATCGCTGGCACGACGTCCGCACCGAAGGAGTGGCGGCCGGGGGTACGTTTTGTGGTCTGGTTGGCATTTTTACGTGGTGTTTTGGACTGATGTGGGGGGAAATCTCGTGCAGTTTCCGATGTTTGGCTTCATGCCGCCAGCGCCTCAGGAGCACATGATGCGTGCGGGTGTGCTGAGTCGCGGCGTTGTGGACGAGATCGTAACCCACGAGTCCGAGAACCAAGCGTCGGTGGGTTACTCAGCCACGAATGCACGCGCCAAGGACTCTCAGGGAGACGACGACAGTGGCGCGACGGCCAACATCAACGGCATCCCCATCGGTCTGGGAGCCACGGAGGCGGGTATCCGCAAGCAAATGCCGCCTGGCTGGAAGCCCGGAGACCCCGTCGATCTGCCGCTGGACGCGCTGCTACACTACATGGGCCGCAGCTCCCTGGCCGTACGTGCTCTGGTTGCTTGGAACTGGAGCTTTTTGAACTGATAGTCGCTGTGTGTCACTAGGAGCATGGTATTACGCTGCCCGAGTCGTGGAAGACGGGCGATCCGCTGCCCGCAGAAGCGATGGACCTGCTGCGGAAGAAGTTCAAGCTGCCGGAGAAGCGGACAGCGCTGTACGACGACGAAGTCGTGGACGACGTCGAGTCGCTGCGGAAGAAGCGCCGTCTCGAGAACGGCGACGATGCCTCTGACGCCAAGGACACGGGCGACGACGACAGCTCCAGCGAGAGTGAGAGCAGTGACAGCAGCGACTCGGACCGCGAGACCGCGAAGAAGGTCACGCTGAGTCTCTCGGACAGCGATGACGATGACAGTGACGACGATAGTGATTAAGGTGTGAAGCAAGCGAGAGGTTGACGCGAGACCTACGAACAGACGCAGGAAGATCCGGCTCAAACGAAACAATGGTGATACAAGAAAGACGTGAGGACGGCTGGGCTGTGGGTGTGTTGTGATCTGTTTCTGTAGGTAACGACACCAAGACTGGACGCTGTCAAGCAGCGCCGCCTGTATCAGAACGTCACTACCATGGAAAGCACCAAGAGCAACCAGTGCCGTTCACCTCCACTGCAGCGCAAGATCTGAGAGGGTTGGATACGCGGGTGAGTATTCTGGTCGCAATGCCTTCGATTGGGTGAGCTAAATCTATCATCGCAGATCGCGTCGAATCGTCTGAGCTGTCTATTCGTAGCCAGGAGCTCCACCGGGCAACGCCTCAGCGCCGAGGTTTCGAGTCAAAGGTGGTGTGTCCTGGTCCGAGGCTCTGCTTGGCTCGGCTGCGATCTGATCCGAGTGATCAGTGGTGGGACTGAACGGCCCCTACGCAGACCAGCACGTCTTCACGGAGCTCGGAGCTGACGCATTTCCGCTTTTCTCAAGCGGGACTACCAAGCCCCGTGATCGCAAAGCCGCCTAGCCACCTATCGATTCACGATGGCACTGCGCAAGGGTTCCATCGTCAAGGTGCGGCAGCAGGACCTCGCGGCGGCGCAGAATGTCGTCTCGCCTAAGGGTATCGCCACGAAGACGCCCGGCTCGGGGATGTCGCCGTCCAAGGTTGGCATGAGCGACCACAACCTCGCACTGCAGCGGCGTCGACTGTCGGTCGTGAGCGACAACAAGCTGGTGGAGGGCATGGCCCAGGTGTCGACGCAAGAGATCGAGTACGTGGAGGACGGGTCGAGTGCGGTCGCCGCGTATGCCGGGCTGTCGAAGAAAGGGTACGCGCCGTACAACCCGCGCAAGAAGAACCAAGACTCGATGATCATCAAGCACGATGCCGAGTCCAAGTCGCTGCTCCTGTGCGTGTTTGACGGCCACGGCGAGGCCGGCGACTCGGTCTCGATCACGATCCGCGACAAGTTTCCTGGCGAGCTGTTCAAGCACCCGAAGTTTGGCGGCACGGGCGACCTGAACGTGGACGCCGAGGGCATCAAGGTGGCGATCTCGGAGGCGTTGCACCAAGTGGAGAAGGGCGTGCTTCGCGACCCAGCAATCGACACGGAGTTCAGCGGCACGACCGCTGTCGTCGTAGTGATCCGGGAGAATCTTGTCGTCGTGGGCAACGTCGGTGACTCGCGTATCACTCGAGGCTACGTGGCGACGGGCTCGGACGGCATGCCGCGTATCGCCTGCGCAGGCCTCTCGATCGACCACAAACCCGACGCGCCGCCTGAGAAGGCTCGCATCCTCGCCAGTGGTGGCCGAGTGTTCGCCGTCGAGTACGACGATGGCATCGACGGCCCGCCGCGCGTGTGGTTGGGCCACATGGACGTGCCTGGCTTGGCGATGTCGCGATCTCTGGGAGACGCCGTCGCCCACACGGCCGGTGTGATCAGCGAACCGGAGTTCTTCACACGGCTGCTGGACGACAACGACCGGTGTCTCGTGATCGCGACGGACGGACTGTGGGAGTTCATGTCAAATGAAGAGGTGATCGACATCACGATGGCGCAGAAGGACCCCAAGGTGGCTGTGGACTTGCTGATCATGGAGGCCAACCGGCGGTGGATGAAGGAGGAGCAGGTGATCGACGACACGACTGTGATCGTCGCGTACGTCAACATCCAGGAGATGAACGTGCCGCCCACGGTCGCAGATAACGGGTCTGGAAGCGGCGGCGGTGGCGCAGCCCCACCAGCACCGACATCCACGAGCTCAGCGCCTGCCGCAGCGACAACTCCGACCGCGACGGTCTCAGCAGTCGCAGCCACGACGCCAACGTCAACAGCCAGTTCGACGACGGCTGTCACAGCCACCGTAGCGGCTTCTACAACGGCAACGTCGACGCCAGCGGAAGGAGCTTCTCCTGCAGCGACCGGATCTACGCCCGTCGTGAATGCAGCTCCAACGGCAACCGCCAGCGTCTAAGAGAGATCCGACAACAGCACATCCATGAACTACAAACCAATACACGAGTTATCAATCTTCATTGCCTTGTGTATCGTTGCTGCCTGTTTCACTGCTTTCGATCTTGTATCACACACGATACGCAGTAGCCGCTACAGCCGTCGAGCACCAAAAGTCCGACCGAGCGACCCGCACGACGAGTGGTCGGAGACGGTTTCTTCGAGGAAATCGCTGGCTTCAGGCAGACCAAGATCTGAGAGGTCGGTCGCGAAGCGGTTGACCACCGAGCGAAGGAGGGCGTCTCGCAGTCGCCTGTGTGCGTGGTCGCAAGTGGCTACATGGCGCCTGCTTGGCTGTACTACCGTACGTTGTGTGGTGCTGCGGTCGCTCTGGTACCGGTAATGAGTGAGGAGTGAGGATTGCAGCACGAGTCCATTTATTGGCCGTCCAGTCGCCTGGCTGAGGGCAGCGCCATCATTCAATATAGAAACGCATCCATAGAGAATCGATCGGCGGCCAAAAGGCCTTCGTTCAATTCAAGTACTCAGATATGATATGGATACAGTTGTGTGCATTTTGATTGGGTAGTGGTACAGCTTTTCAACCAATGACACAGCATTAGCTAAGTCCATGAGTTGTTGACACGCAGTCGAACAGCATTGGCCAGTTGGCCGAAGAGCTCTATCCATCGTGCTCTCGCAGCATCGATATCTCCATCCACACACGGCCTCGCGCGCAGCATCACACACCAATTCAATGCGCGTGTATCTCTTGTACACATCCATGGCGGCGCTGCTCGCGAAGAGCGCCAAAGTTACGATGTCGCCTTCGTCGGCAGTGGACCTGGCGGCCTCGTCGCGGCCGAGATGCTCACGCGGCAGAGTGGCCTGTTCGTGCTCATGCTGGAGGCCGGGTCGCTGTCTCTACAGGTCAGTGGCGGCAGCGACTCGCCTGCATATGCGCAGAGCCAGGGGCTCACCAAGCTCGACATCCCGGGCGAGTCGGCGCAGACTACCTCAGCAGCATGCAGGCCAACTACTTTTCCTTGGCGCTGGCGCGCGACCAAGAGATCTCTACGCGCATTCGCATCTCCAAGCCGGTGCGTCAGTTGATTCCATTTTCACGTCGAACTGTATCTCTCACTAACTCAGCTCTGGCCAACCTTGAACCTGCGCCAGAAGGACGATCCGCAGGCCAAGTCCAGTCGCGCGTCGCGCATGTGGCCAAGCAGCTCGTGGACACGATTTTGGTGTATGAGGACGCGTGCAGAAGCCGCGGCTCCACGGTCTTCTTGCTGAAGCGTGCTCAGCTCGTGGCGTCGCTGCTGTTCCAGCGTTTCCATGTACGCCGCGGAGGTTTCCACCGAGTCTCTGTGCGTTTACTGACCTTTCTGTGTTGCTGTAGGAGACGGAGGCGGACTTCCCATTTGAAGACCTGGCCCCGCGTTCT
>JAADXN010000250.1:0-32613 GCA_023337875.1 Pythium apleroticum | reverse complement strand
CCCCCCCCCCCCCCTTCATTCATCCTCGTGCTCTCGCTCAACCGCTGGTCGCGGCTCTGTTCGCGGCCCCAATAAAACTGCAGAAGTGTTGGAGATGGAGGAGGGACCCAAAAAGTCGGCCGAATTACACTTCATACAAACACTCGGCCTGTTGTTGGAAATGAAAAAACCCGGCACAACCAAGTGGAAGGAGGACACCACAAAGGCCGCTCACACAGCTATGATGCAGCGACCCCATTCTGCGATACGGTCGATCCGAACGAGCATGTGGTGCGTGACGTCTCCAAAACACCTTAGTCATTACCCGTACAGAGCGATCGAGCGCGGGCGGGTGTCAGGCGCACGCGACGTTTACTTCCATAAGCCAGCAGCCCGTTCGGCATCAAATCTGAGTGAGTGCGATGATTAGTCTCTTGGTGCTGGTGACCATGAGCCATTTTCCAACAGGGATTTCCAGCAGGAATCGCTGGAGCTGAGAGGTGCCATTTGGAGACGTCGCTGCCGAAACTGTGAACTGCCGATTGCGATATGACGCTCAATGACCTGTGCACGAAAACTGCTCTGTCGCTGCACCCGTTGCGTCTTGAAAGCCGCCAGTTGGCGCTCATCACGAGAATGCAGAGCCGCGCATCTCCATTTTGCGACGCCGTTGAGTCTGCCAGCCGACGGTGATCAAGTCACTTGATTCAAGTGGCGAGGGGCGACGGGCATTTCTCACATTATACCTTTCCACAGTTTCAATGGTAGAAGAATGGCCCGAACAAACTGTCGGCCAAAACAACGAAATATGTGGTTGTAGAGGTCTCCAAAGAGCTTGCCGTTCGTAGGCACCATTCCTTCGTTTTGATTGGCGGCAAGGCGGGCTAGGTTTCGAAATGGAGGGCTCCGACCACTGAGATATCTGAATCAACCCCCCCAGATTTTACGGACAGAGACGTCCAAATTAGTCCTTTCCCACTAAAAAGGCACCATTTGAGCGTGATTTGAGGCCTGCCTTTCGTGGACTCTACAGGGTACAGCACCCTCCAGTGATGCAACGCGGCCGTTCCCATGAAAGCCGTAATCCCGAGCAGGGCGCTGTTGACTGTGTACGGCACGCGTCGACGACAGGGACTGGATTGTTGCCGACTGGTTTGGCTCCATTCCTCTCCTGTGCATGGAGCACCATTTCCACTGGATTTCTCCGCTGATTATCTTCCTGTCTGATCGCTCTGCAGGAAATATGAATTTTTAACCGGATTTTGCGACTCGTCGACGAGCAGCGCATCGCAGATCCCCACAAATTGCAAGGTCTGACTGTACTCTGAAACGTTGCGTGGGTTTGCTGTCCAACAGGAGGGCAGGCAAACGGGACTGAAGAAGTCGCTGAAGGGACGATTACTTGAATTTATGCGAGGGCAGCTTCAAGACGGTACACAGTGTACCGTACACTGCACATTCTGTAGAACGTACAGTGCAGCACCGTGCAGTTGGGGAGACAATTCGCGCAGACGACAGCACTCTACAGTACCTAGGTTTGGCTATCTCAGAATGAGAAATGGACATGAAGCTGAAGAACATCACCCTGACCTCACAGGATGGTGCTGCAAAGACTGGGTGCTGCTTGCACCGCGCGGTCTTCCACTTTCCACAGCGCTTTGATCACGGATGCGCCGTAACAGTGCGATTCTTTCATTGCGAGAGTTGCAGTCATCACAGCGGCAGCGCCGTTCAGTCCACTCCAACGGGTTGCCGTCTACAGCGGGTGACTGGCTTGACGATGGGTCGTACTGGGTGCTAAAGACCTCTCTGCGCGTGTTAGTGATGCTTACACACGTCCTGGCCCTGGGGCCTTGCCGTCATGAAAGAGGGAAAGTCTTCGTGAATGATCCCGCCTTGGACCTCTTCGACCAAAAGCTTCTTTATTTTCATTTCGAACCGGCGATGCATTCAGTCCCAGCAGAAGAGGTTGCGGCCGCCACTGGATTGTGGTTGTGACTCATTAGTGTACCGGATTCCTTCCCCATCAACGGGGCTCACGGCACGCAGCGTTATCTGGAGGTGCCCATTCGAATGCGTTACGGCTCCACCAAAAGCGCCTCGCGGAACGTGACTCCGAAGGACTCCACCAACAACTCTTCTCGGTGCCGACGCGGTCACAGTCAAGCATCGGAAGTCTCGCCTGAGATGTCTCCGCTGACTTGGCAATATTCGTCGTGGTGTAAGCGATTCCGCCCTCGGCCACTGCCTGATATGTTCGCAGGTGCAGCGCGGGAATGACTCATTGAATGCGACCGAATCAGGTACGTAAGGCGTTTGGCGTGTCGGCGGAGAAGTGTGGGTGCCTGAGTCAAGCGGGTGACTCCCGCCACGCCATGTATCAAGTGTGTTCAATGACACCATTCCATGAGTCATTCAAAAATTGACTGGCTGAATCTGAAGTCATGGACTATGACTTCATATTCGCCCAGTGAATGCTTGACCCTTTGGGGTGGGACTAGTCGCGCTCGTAGGACTTCATCCTGTCCCGCTGTGACTCGAGCGAATCATTCTGTACATGCGAATGAACAATACGAAATGGGCTGCAAGGCATTCTGCATTTGCCCAGTCTAGTAGAGAAGCAAAATGGATGCTTGCATCCCGCAAGCACGGACGCGAGTTGAACGGATACAACAAACAAGGTACGCGATGATCAACTGAACGCGGTTACTGAGTCGTCATTGAGAGAGTCGCTCTCTTTGTGCTGCGCTTGTGACGAAGCGGCGTGGTGCTCAGCGGGCTACAGAGATCGAGCTATTGAACGACAGAACGAAACTCGCTTCGAAGCAGTTTCACTGCACCGCCAACATGCAGTGCAGTGTAAGGAAATGGTGGCTTCTGACGACTGAGCCTCATCTTAGGTGTCGAGCAAGGACAGCATGGTGCCGTTGGACTGACCATCGCGAAGCAGCACCGCATTCCATGAGTCCGTCTTCCCACCCGTCACTCCCGCCTGCTTTGTCGCTTCGTGGTCCTCTGACCACCAATGTGCAACCGATGGGATTGCCCAGAAGTGACGAACACGCTCTTCCTGCTATGCTAGCATCTCTTGATCATGAAGGCCCGCGTCTTGAACGTCGGGCCACTGCCATCGTCTCAAGCAAACAGAAGAATCCTTGATCTCAAGTGATGACGTACCGTTCTTCGTGTTGAGACTGCCCAGGAATACAAAAAGCGCATAGTCCACGGGGCCGGCTGTGAGCCATTTCACTGCTCAGACTGGAATCGGGATTCACCGAAGGGTGAACGTCTGTCTTGTCAAAGACGCAAGATGATCCAGATCGCACCAGCCTGCACCGAGGTGTGTGCCATTTCTATTAGCATGACGCTCATACACTCATACAGTGTACATGCACGGGATGTCGACTCTCTGAAGAAGGGCAGATGGACGCTTTCCGGTTCTCCCATCAACGTGGCGGCCTTCAGAAGCAGTGCAAGTTGCAACTGAACCTTGGTGACCTCGATCAGTGCAAACTGCCGAATGTACTGTTTTAGCACCAGTTGATGCCGCAACGATTGATCGCTTCGTCCACAGAGCCACGTCCTTCCTGCAGCTGGGTTTCGTGACCGGACCAGACTCTCGTCGTAATCCACTAAATCACGACAGAGGTGTCAACCACGAGTCTCAAGCGCCATGCAAGCTGACCACCATGTCGAGGACAACTGGCCTTCTACAAAGCCGGCAAGCAGCCTGGCGCAGTTAGTGAGGGAGAGAGAACCAGCACAGTGAGACCGTCGATCACGCTCAGTATCGTGACTCGACCACACGGTGCTGGACGTGACTTCACTCTCTCGCAGGTGTTGTGACGACTGCCGTCTCGGTCGGAAATGGCGACAGCGCACGATCCATTTCAGGGCGGGTGCAGAAATGAGAAGTAAGCGCGAACCATTTCTCAAATCGATCCTTTTCTGTAGTCCGCCCACCCATTGCCTTACCATTCGCATGTAGAGAGCCTGCAAATGGCTGGGAGGAAGAGGTGCAGCAATCGCAATCTGCGATTACTGTACTCTGTGTCGGCCACCGTGGCCACGCCCACTATGCATGGGTCTCAAATCGCTTCATCAATGTGACTTCACAGACATGAATCGACACACATACGCACTAGCAGGAATCGCCATCTTCTGCTCGCCTTGGGTCGACGAAAGGCGATTCGTAGATGCAAGTACAGAGTTCAAATATTCGTGTGCGGAGGATAGATTAGTGACACCGCTTGGACCTTAGCGGTGCAATAGAGCTCGTGCTGGTGGTGGAAGAAGGCGGGGCCGCCAATTCAGCTCCGCAAGGATGGATCGGAGAAGCTGCGATGTTGTTCTTCCGATGTAGCCAACTCATGTACCATTAATTATTATCATGTGTGCAAGCAGATCGTCATGTGGCACAATATCCATCACGTTCTCGATTCGTGGGCGCATAGGCTGTTTTGCTTTGAAGAGGAAGCGCCGATTGCAGCATCCTGCGTCCGCTTGAGGACAGGCGAGGCTACAGCTCGAAGAAGACCTCGTGGTCGGAGCTCTGCGTCTCTTGGGACTGCTGAGGGTCGTTGAAGATGGATCGCAAGCTGGAGAGATCTTCGTCGCGTAGCGACACAGGGTATCGAAATGGCTCGAAGATCGCGCTGGTGTTCACGTTGCCGGTTATTGTTGATTGCATGACACTGTCTGTAAAGTCCGAAGCGCCGGACGAGCTGTTGTCGGACGAGTACGAGATCGTGGACATGCTGTGGTCATCGCCTCCCGACGATACGTCCCTTCGATCTTTCACTCTTCGCCGCTGCTCTAGTCGTCGCTGGTTTCGGTTCGCCTGCAGCCGATGGTGCTCACAGTACCGATGCAAGTCTCCAGTCTTCTTGACCACGCGAGGATTGTAGCAGGCCTTGCTCGCGTACTTGCACAGCGCTTCGTCTCCCGGCTTGTGCTCGTGGCGGCGGCGTCCGCTAGACTTACGAGCCGAAGGAGCTGCCGCTGCGATGAGCAGACTCGCGAAGTCGGTAGACGGCGGCGTGTTGTACATGGCGCTTGACTGTGGTGTTGCTTTGACGCCGATTCGAGAATTGGCAAACCGAGAAGTGAACCGCTCAAGCGCAGAAGGGCAGGTTGGCTACCAGTGGGAGATGGTTGCGTCAGCGTGCGATGTGGGTGTCGTACAATAGTTGGGCCCAAAACCTCCCGACTGTTTTCTATACATACAGTATCCGGTATTGCACTGGGTACGGTACGACTGGGCCTCGCTCGTGGCACACGAAAGATGACGGCCGTGTGGGGGAGCAAAACAGGGGGAGCGGTGCATCTGGTCGGGAGGGGCACAAAAACCAAGACCGATTGATCGGTCTGCGTCTCCAGACGGTGCCTCGCCGTGGCCTCCAAGGCGACGCAGTTGGAGGAGACACGCAAGGAATCGTGAGACCTTCCTGGGTAGTCTGTCTTATCATCCCAGATGAAGTCACGTTCACAGTCAGTTGAGCTGCCACAGGCTCGAGTCGTCCCAGCTGGATGGAAGGACTGCGTTCTGGATGTCTCGAAAAGCCCAAGAGCGACGATGTGCGTTCGTCGGCGGCTCAGAAACTTACAGCTAGCGCCACCGATTCGGGCGAACCCGTCGATGTTGGATGCCGTCCAGTGCAGAGAACTTTCGACGGACTGTGTGAACGTGCGTGCGAGGGCAAATGCATGGGGATGCGCAATCGTTGTCAACGGCGACATGTTCTAGGACAACCCTTTGTCCAAGAACACGAGAAAAAAACCGTCCATTTAGGCGCCCTGATTGCAGACCCACTCTGTGTCTCCTCTTCATCATGCTCTATGATTCACTACGCACCGAGCGTTTGTGGCCAGCAAGACAAGCAATCCGGCGATGGCCTTCTGGCTGGCTGTCTTTCTGTCGGATGCTTTTGTCAACGCACGAACTGCCGCCGCAACGACTGGTGGCATAATGAAGGCAGTGGAGCCACTTGCGCATTGACTCGACAGCTTCCCGCCAACCTCAACCATGGAAATCACGCCTGATGCGTGGCTGCCTCCAGCTGCTGCCAGGATCTTACCGTGGTGACAGCTTCTTAGGTGGGAGACAACTGGCTTCCGCATTTTCATACAGTACAAACTTAGTGGGAGGGAGAGTAGTGGCTGAAGATGGCTGAAAGAGACAGCGAGAGTCTTCATCACGCTTCCGGTGACGACCAGGGAATGACGTGTACACTGTCTGACCCCGCCAAGTGGAGAGCGGGCTCATTGCACAGCAGCAGATGCTCTGACGACTGGTCTGACCACTCCAGATCTTTCACTGCTTTCGTTCGATCTCATAGATTCTGTGCTGTCCCAGGTACACAGGGGCCAGGTGCGCCGCTCACTCCCATCAATGATGACACCACCTCTGAAATTATCACGACCATGGTGACGTGACATTCTTCGATGTTGTAGTTGGCTTCCTTGGCGCAATCGCTCGGTAAACGGTCGACAAGTCAATCCTGACGACATGAAGGTCAACATTGCCTCCATTCATCGGGCATCTCTAGCAGATTTATGAGAGCGGCAGGCTGAACTGTTGAATAATGTTGAGCTAGGAAGTCACACACCGATCAGTGCGGCCATGGGTGGAAGGGAGGATCTGGGGAAATTAGCCTCAGTCTGAGAAAGTCCACTGACGGCGAGCTCTAATCAGCTTAGTCTTCCAACACATCTTAGCTTAGTACTACATACCGACACCATATTAGCCTGGTCTGTTGCAGCTGCGAGCACTTCAACACCATCGTGACTCACGAGAAGACGTCTAATGTGACAGATGTGAGTAATGTCTGGCGCCATATGGCGCGTGTGCGTAGACGACGCAGCGGTCATCGTGGCACGTGGGTATTGAAGTGCCCTCTTGCAACTTGGCGCTGGGAAAAATTGGGGGCGCGGCGTCCAACTCGGAAAGAATCCAGTGGTCGTCCAGTTGACTGAAAGCAGCCTCCATGGCATCCAGGCCCGTCCAGTGAATCCAGTCCAGTAAACGCCCGAGGATATAACAGGCACTGTAAATGAGCTCCTTGTGTGGGGGGTTTGGACGCCGATCCGAGCAGTGGAGCAGCTTAGAAGATAGACAGCGCTTCTGCCAATGCACGGTGTCGTTGGTACTCGATAAATATGTTAGGTTTACTTATGACGGAGGCCGCACTAGAGCGACTCGGAGGTGAATGTGAAGCCGTCGAGGTCGACGGCGTAGGAGCTGCCCCCCTCGCTGCTCCTTCTGGGAGCCCCGGCGACTTGAGCTGGAGCTGAAGTGGACGCACGTCGTTGAGTGAAGCGAGAGTCCTCGTCACTGTGAGCTCGCACGTCCCAGGCGACTGTCGGTCGTGGGACGCTCGGATCCATGAGGAAGACCTGGAGAAGCTGGATATCGTCTTCCTGTAGAGTGACTGGGTGGTGGTAAGGCTCCAGGTTGGCAGGGTGTGGCGCTGGAGGCTGGTTCACGGTTTGTGCTTCTGGCTCTGGGCTCCGCCGGCCAGCGTACATGACTGTGGAGGAGCGGGGCGGAGAGCTCCTGGTTCTGGAGCGGTTTCCCGTGCGTCTCGCTGGTGGAGAGGATACTCGGGGAGGTGGCGACTGGCGATATGTCGTGGATAGTGAGCTCGAGACGTCGTGGGCGAAGAGAGGAGCGGCCATAACGACCGCTGGCTCACTCGATATGGTCGTAGCGGCGATGAGCGTGCTGGGGCTGCGCTGTTCCAGGAGGCGCTTCTCGCGCTTCTTGCGCTCCAGGGTACGCTGGTACTCCTGGGCTTTGAGGCGGTGGTACGCACAGTAGCTGTGAAGTTCACCGTGCTTCTTCGTTGCTCGCGGTTGTGGGCAGGGCTTGTTCGGGTAGCGGCACACGAGTTCCAGAGGCACGGGGTACGGTGGCGGCGGTGGCGGTCCATCGTTGCGGTTCATGTCGACGTCTTCGTCGCTGTTGCTGTGGCTTTCTAGGCTCGGACGCGTTGGGAACTCCATGGCTCGTGGTCTCTTGGCGATCGATGCGGCAGCCACGCTGTCAATTTCCCCCAGTCTTTCTCGTGCAGCCGCAGTCGTCATCTGCGAGCGGCTTCGCTTGCGCTTGCCGGAAGTGCTGGTGGGGTTGCGACCGCGGTTCTCGTGCTCGCTTGAAGCAGCAGATTGAACACTGGCTGATGCAGCGCTGGCTGTGATTGAGGAGGATGCTGAAGATTCCTGTCGCGCTCCGTCTCGTGCCTTGCGTGCACGCTTCATGGAAGAAAACAATGGCAAGTTCAGTACCCACTATGGGGTGCTCGACCAGTGCGCACGGGTGGCTGGCTACTGCAATGCGAGCAGAGAGCGAGAGCGTCACAAGGGAGAGGGGCCTATCCATGCGAGGGTCTCGGATCGCTGCTTCCCGTGCCGATAGGTTGTGGACGGGGACGGGGGTGGTCACTTGCGCGACACATGAGGGCAAATCGTCCCGGTCGACCCCACGGCATCCGTTGCCAACCCTTGCTGTGGACGCTTCGCAGTGTCGGCTTGAGTACGCATGCAAAGCTGCGTGGACGTTGCGATGGGCGATTCGCAGGTGGCCGCGACTGCGGGCTCTGCTTTGTGTGCATGCCTGAGGGTGCCCCCAAGCGTTACCAATGAGTGGCGAATCAGGCGTGATGGGCAAGATCGGGGGCATGTAATGTGCATACGCCACTTCCTGTGGCCGAGTGGAACGGGAGAGTTGGATGAGCTCGCTCCTCAACCTGTAAGCAAGTGAGGCATACATAGTTTAAGGCCCTGTCCGGTACGATAGAGCACTGTACATAGTATTCCCAGCCGGGTTTGACTGCAGGGTCGACGTGGCGTGTTCCGTCGTCGCATGCTCTTGCCGCAACCGAGTGCAGAGCCTTGGCACCGGTAGAATCCACGACGTCTCCACTTCTCTATCACGCATTTCGCAGGGGAACATGCAGCATAGCACAGCGCCCCACGCAAAATGAGACATCAAGAATTTACTCCTCCTTCACATGATTTTCGGGTGACGAGGCACATCAGATGGACTGCCTGGCTGACTGTGGGGGGTTACGATTGCAGCAATTCACAGCGAAAGAACGCGAATTCATATGATCGAGTCCAGCCGCAAGTCGCTTCTGCGAGTGATATGTGAGAAGGTTGGAAGATGTCTAATCGCGCACCCACCCACTTCACTGAAGTGTGCCGCCGTGCACACCGCAGGAGCGTACATGCCTGATGCGGTAAAGCACTTCAGTCGTCGATCACACCAGACATGACGACGACGAACAGCGAGCGCCTCGCACTTCTCCATTCGATCAGCGCCGAAAATTTCAGGGTCGATTTGAAGAGAGAGCGAGCGAGCGAGCGAGAGAACGAAAGAATAGAGAGAGAGCTTTCACGCGCATCTTCTTCATAGACATACTCGTGCCTGCATTTGTCGATCAGGCGTCAACACTGTTGCAAACGCTAGGAATCAAGTGTGCGTAACGCTGTGGACGACGTTGCAGTGGCCAGGCCAGCCGAATTTTTAAATCAAGTGGCCCGTGGACTGGACTGTATCTGTCCCCCGCGAGCGGCCACATACTGTAGCAATCAGACCGCGTCACACAAGCACGACACGACCGGAGCGTCATGTCCGGATCGGGTGACATCGGATACCGGTACACTGATGACAGAGAACGTTGTGCTGTAATGCTAAGTGTGGAGACCTTGGGTGAGCGGGCGCAATGGATGATCCATGCACACGGACTGAGCAAGGGGCCCGACTGTCGCACGGCAGCGGCGACTTCCATCATCAGGCGCGTGCGCTGGCCGACCGATACTTGGCATCATCAGCGTCCTGAACGTGATTAGACCGCCGTGGCCTCAGCGCGCTTTCGAACAGACAATTGAGCTACTCGCGTTGGACCGGCTCTCTCCTGTGAAAGACGATATGGGTACATGTCTACTTCAAGTCAGAAACTACTTATCTGATCTGTAGTTTGTCTGAATCTACAATTATGTACACAGTCATTGAAGGGAGTAGAGATATTCGATTGAATTAGTGACATTGGATGCGCCTCAACTCCAGCAGCTCCCCACTGATGATTGCCAAGTATCGCGTGGAAAATGATGACCGTAAGGGTCGCCTTGCGGTCGCTACACGCGCTCTAACACCAGGAACGCAGCTGCTGACCACGCCTGCGTATGCTGCGGTGTCGCTGTCGACTTGTAACTGGTGCTTCTCGTCGTCTACGTCGCTCAAACGCTGCGGCGGCTGCCAGCAAGTGCGCTACTGTTCCCGCAACTGCCAGCAACAGGACTGGACGCGCGGTGGCCACGGAAGCGAGTGCGCAGCGTGGAAGGGCATCCCGCAGGGACATGCTTCGCAGACTGTGCTGCTGGTCGCGCGACTGGCGAGTCGGCTCTTCCTGGGCCAGAACTCGCAGCCGCAGGACAAGGAGCTGCTCGCATTACGACACCACTACGGTTCGAAATTCTCTGCTTCACACTGGAAGCATTCCAACTGACGCATGCTAACTTAATTTAACTGCTGCGTAGATGACCACACGCCAGCGAAGCTGAAGGACTTTGAGGAGATGGCACAGCTTGTGCTGTTGATGCTGTCGCGGTCCAAGCTCAACGTCGCTCGGCTCGACTTCGAAGCCCTGCAGGCAAAGTACGAGCGGGAGATCGTGCTGCTGTTCTGCCGCGTCAACTGCAACGCGTTCACGATCTGCGACGACGTCAATTCGCCCACGGGCGTCGGCATGTTCCCACAGGCCGCGATGCTGAACCACTCGTGTGCGCCGAACTGCGTCGTGAGCTTCGAGGCGCCGCAGACGCTGAAAATCCACGTCATTCGACCAGTCGAACAAGGCGACGAGCTCACGATCTCGTACTGTGAGCTGTTCCAGTCAACGCACAGGCGACAGACCAGTCTACGTTCGTCGTACTTTTTCCAGTGCGAGTGCGTGCGGTGCCAAGCGGCGATGGAGAACCCCGTCGAGGACTGGATGCTGGATGGGTTTGTGTGTGAAAACGCCGCGTGCAAGGGCAACGATAGCGTCGTGGTCCTGCGAGACGAGGCAGCCGTGTGCCAGTTGTGTGGTGTGGCTGCGGACGCTGCCAGTATCAACGAAGCCTTGAAGGAAGTCGCAGCACTCGAAAGAGCGACCTCTGAAGACCCCGTCGAGGCCTGGCTGGCCAAGCAAGCGCTATCGAAGACTGTCCAGCAGAACGCCAAATGCCATCCACACAGCACGCTGTACGCGACTATCGCAAGATCCGTCGGCAACTTCCTCATCGACCATGGGCAGCATCTCTTGCCGGCTGAAGATTCGACAGCAAAGGCGTTCGAGTTCCTGAACCGGGAACGCCTCGCGACGGAGTGGGTTCTTCCCGACTGGCCGCTGCCAACGCGTGGGCTTCTGTACTTCCAACTCGCAAAGCTCAGCGCGCAGCTTCAGCGACCTGGTGATGCGACCAGCTACATCCGACAGGCGCTCGCAATGTGAGTGACATGGTCTGAATGACCTCTAGTTGAATTCTATTGTACTTTACTGACTTGTTAATTGCACTGTAGCCTCAGCTGCGCCTACGGCAGCGACCACCGACTTGTCCACGCCGCCCACGACTTTCTCCGTGAATTATAACCCACTCTTGCCCATCTTGCGTGTTCTGGGCATCCACGATTGACATAAACTCCCTCAGAACTGGAGTGTCGTCTCGGCCCAGCAGTCGAAGCACAGCCGCATCTCCTTCTGGCCACGGCGCCACATCGTGCAGCAGCCACTGCACACGGCGACACAGCACTTGCGGCAGCGTGGCATCGGCGTCTCGCTGCGCTGTGAGCACTGGCTGCACGTCTCTGCCGGTTTGGTGAGCCGTTGGATCTCGTTGAAGTCGTGGGTACGAAGTAGCGAAAGCTCGTTAACAGCTCGCTGCTCCAGCGTGCCATTCAGAAGCAGCAGCGTATCAAAGACACGGTCGCGAGCGGCCAGGAAATTGACTCGCGCACTGGCTTGGCCCTTCAAGTTGAACTCGGCGACTGTAAACAACTCGACGAGATCGGAGTTCTTGGTGGCTTCCAGCGCGACGAGCCCGGTGTTGTACACGCTGCCACGCACGGCACCCAGCGGCGGTGGAGGGCAGCTACTCCAAGACAGCGAGTGGTAGCTGACAGCCCAGCCTCGGCGTCCATCGTCGGTCTGGAAGGCTTGCTGGGACTCGATCACCGTGAACACCCGAGGGCGAGTCGTGTGAGGATTCTGCCACTGGCTGTCCATCGCCATGGACTTGACGGCGACGTAGTGGGTCGGCTCATCTATCAACACACACAGCGTCTTGTAGTCTGCGACGCACGGGTTCAGCATTGCGAAACTCAGAGCGCTCTTAGGGCCGATGAGGTTCACGATCTCATTCAGCGACGCGTGGAGCTGCATCACGCCCAGCACGCGCAGAGACGGCTCGTGCCTTTGATGGTCGTAACTGGCTCCGTTTGTGGAGCGACGCTTGCGGTAGTGGAAGATAGATATGCTGCGCTTGGTCTCGAGAAGCCGCACGTTCTTGAGCTTGGACGGGTGGCAGTGCGACGCCTTGAGCGCCTCGCGCCGCACGACTTCCGTGGTATGTTCCGCAGCGTCGACGACTGGCGTCCGCATCGATTCTGGAAATGGCCGGTGCTTGACGGGATCACTTCCAGTCGAAGCGACTGGTGCTTGGTTTGTTCCAGACGCAGCCGTGGATGGCGCGAGCTTCTGCTTGGGACGCACGTAGTCCGCGTCATCAGCGTGGAGCGTCGCACGCTGCAGGTGCCGATGCAGCTCCTCACGGGGAGATCCGCGGCTCTCGCCATCGAGCAGCTCCCCGCCGCTGCTGCTGTCGGTCTCCGATGATGACGACGCCCACGCGATAGAGAACGACGATCGCTCGCGCTTGCCGGGCGACGCGCCCGGCAGCGTGAGCTCCATATTCCCCCACAGCGTCATACTGCAGTGCTGCGTGTCGCCGACTCGTTCGATTTGAGAATGGGAGTCATACAGTAGAAGGGATGATGGAAATGAGGGAGTGGAGTGCATCTCAGAGGCTGCTGAGGAACAGCTTGGTCAGCATAATATATCTCGCACCCACGCAGAACGAGGCAGCGACGCCACTGGATCCTCCTCTGCGTCCAGACCGTCAGGGCATTTTCTTCACTGGATTCCAGATGCGAGATTTGTGGCTAAACAATCAAGTGAGCTCTTCATCGAAATCACCACGCGACGTGTGAAAATCGGATTTTATATCTGATTTATCAGTAAATTCAGTCAGATTCAAATGGGTACAAGATGCGAACAGCGACGACGGTCTCACTCGCAGGACCGGTCGATGTGGACGGGGCGCAGCCGCTGGGTCTCGCTCCAGAGCCCTTCCTCTTCATCCGCGAGGTCCCCGTCGTCGTCGCCGTACTCGCTGGAGAGGGCGGTCTGTGTGGACGAGCGACTGGCCAGCTCCAGCTCCTTGTCGGTCTCTTTGTCGTGCTTGCGTGGCTCCTGGATCGACGCGCGGCGCTGCAAGTGGTCGCTCTCCTCAGGATTCTTCACAGCGCGAGCGAGGACGCCGCCCGTGACCATCACGCTTGATACAACGAGCAGGAGAGCGACCACGTGGGGCTTCTCGCCCATGAGGAAGCCGTTCACGAACTGTGCGCAGATGGCGCCGATTCGATTCGAGCAGTTTACGAGCGAAAGCCCTGTCGTCCGCACTTCGAGAGGGAAGGTCTCCGCTGATAGAACTCCAAACTGCGAGGGAAAAGGACGCTTCAGTACAGTCAAGGTGTGGGGAGCACAGCGCAAGGTAGGAAGAACTCACCGCGTTCCAGGCAGCCGTCGTGCAGGCGTTGAAGAGGCAGGAGACCAGCACGATCACGGTGGCCGATCCTTCGACCTCGAACGCGAAGAGCAGTGCGCACGTCGCAGACGCGAAGAGTGTTCCGGACAAGAGCTGCTTCCGTCCGACTATATCCACGAGGTAGAGACTCGCGAGGTTTCCTGGTAGGTTGGCGCCGGCAAACATGAACGCGTTGGCAAACGGGTTGTGAAGGCCGACGCTCTGGAACAGCTTGGTGATCCACGTGGACAACCCGTACGAGCCGAAGCTCAGGCAGGATGAGCAGAGCATGAGCAGGACGGTGCCCACCATGTACGGCTGGTGGAAGAGCCTCGCGATTCCCTTCATACGGTCAGCGTCAAACACTGCTCGGGCAACGCTTCCACGGCTGGACGTCGGCGCGGCAGTTGGGCCTTTGCCTGACTGTTTTGGCTTGACGAGTCCGTCTTCGTTGTCGCGGTCCGCAAACTTGAGTTCCAGGCGCCTTGGGCTGTCGTTGGTCTCGTGGATGAACTGGATCACTTCGTTTACGGACTGGATTTTGCCTTGGCTTGCGAGAAAGTGCGGACTTTCAGGAATGTACCACGATGTGAACAGGAAGCAGATCAACGATGGCAGTCCGACGACGGCTGCAAACCAACGCCAGGAGATGTCGAGGATGCGGTTTCCGTTCGTGTCGTTGCCCAGCATAATCCAGGCTGTGCCGGCCGTGAGGATGGAGCCGACCATCCAGAAGGAGCACAGGATCGTGACGTAGCGGCCTCGTGCCGACACGGGGATGTGTTCCAGACACAAGGCGAACAGCGTGGAGCCGACGCCACCGACACCAAGGCCAGCGAGCGTACGGAAGAAGATGAGCCAGTAGATAGACGTTGAGAACGCTGAGAGGAAGGCTGAGACGGCGTTGATCGCGAGGTTGATGAGCAGCACGGGCTTGCGACCGTAGATATCGCCGAGGATGCCACCGAAGAAGCCCCCGCCGAGCATGCCAGCAAACACTGCAGCCGTCAGGAAACCTACAGACGAAATGTTAGTCCATCAATTGCACTGCGAGTGAGAATGGCGTCGGCACGCACTGGATTCCCAGGCCGAGATCTTGCCCTCGGTGTCCTCGTACACCGTGAGGATGTAGCCGATCGCGAGGATCTCGACCGCATCGGCGACGTTTCCAAAGCCTAAGATACTGCATTCACAGCCAAATCAACACTGTTAGTACACGCCGTAGCATTGCATTGTGCGTGGCGTGGGCGTACGCGACGACGCGTCGCTGGAAGAAGCCGCAGCCGATTAGTTCCATTTCCTGCAGCATCCAGGCCACGAATACGAGTGAGACACACATCACTAGAACCACCAGACTCAGGCGCATTCGATACGTACATCGTGAACGGCCTGCTTGAGCTGCTTGGTGTCCTCCACGACCACGACGTCGCTGCTCCTTGTCGATTCGTCCGCCGGCATCTTCAGCTCGCGTTCCGAGGTCTGGCTTTCCATTTCAGCAGCTCCTGAGCCTAAAAACGGACTGCAATGTGATCGCTGATTGGTCAAAATGATGAAGCTGTTAAGAACCTCGAACCAGGCAGGTTTTCATCAGGGCAACCTGGATTCTGTCCATCTGTGAACCTAGATACGGACTCCGGAGTCCAGATGGACAAATCGCCTCTCCCAAAAGGACCCTTCCATCCTACAGATCCAACCTACAGTTTAAAGTAAATTCTATTGGCTGAAAACAAGCGAAGGTTAGTTCAGAATGAGTTGCACCGTAGCTCGAACCTTCTCCAACTGACTCCATACAAAAGCTGAGTTCATGAGGAATGTAAGGGGATGTAAGCGGTTGTTAGAGTCTCCTCTCCCGCAATCATTCCGTCCTTTCCTGAGCGGCTTCATCTGGCGCCGAGAACGCGCGACACAAAGGCGGACTTCGCCACAGCCACCGCCGCCGCCGCCGCCACTACGAGGCCTCTCTGTACGACGCCCCGAGGCCACTACTCCCACACACCGCATACACACACACTCGCTCAGGCACCATGGGCGCGAGTACGTGGCGCTCGCTGTCGCGTGGCATCCTCGTGTTCACCAACGTGCTGTTCCTGCTGCTCGGCACGGTGCTTATCACGCTCGGCGGTTCGTGAGCTCTTCGTCGGGATCCGCTGGCTTTCCTGGGCTCGGACTTACGTGGTTACCATCGTTTTGTTGCTGTAGGCTACATGATGTCGCTGCCGGACCTGAACGAATTCTCGGACGGCGGCATCGCCGGCGCGATCATCACATGCGGCTCGCTGATCCTCATGATCGCACTGCTGGGCTGCTGCGGCGCGCAGTGGGACAGCAAGGTCTTCCTGTTCCCGTACGCGACGCTCGTGCTGGTCTCGGTCGTCGCGCAGTTCGCGCTCGCGGGCTTCATGTACCACGTCCACGGCACGCTGGTGAACGCCAGCGCGCACAACTTCGACCTCTCTCAGCTTTCGTCGGGCGACCAGAAAGTGCTCAAGTGGATCAACCACCGCTTCGAGGACGCGTACAACCACTGTGGCTTGGCCATCGACGTCGACTTGAGCTCTAACGGCGGCTCGTTGCTCTCGGCGAGCTGCAGCAACGAGCGCTTTGAGTGGTTCGCGGACTTCGTTGAGAGCAAGTGCCGCATCAACTCGAAAGATCTCCAGGTCGGCAGCGATTTCCTGAAATGCGCTGGCGCGACGTTCAGCCTCAGCGACGCCATCACGGAGCACGCGATGCTGTGTGCGTGCGAGGCGCGCATGATCACGTGGGTGAACGACCAGAGCCTGCTGATCGCGGTGTTCGTGTTCACGATCGCGTTCTTCGAGATCCTGCTCGTGCTGCTGTCGTGCTACGTCATGTGCACTCGCCGCGGCGGCCGCTTCGGCTACCAGGAGATCCGCATGCCCGTGAAGGCGCAGCAGCCGTACAACCCACACCCGCGCAACTACTACCCAATGGCGCAGATCAACAACAACAACACGGCGGCCCAGGACTTCCGCCAGCCTCTTCAGGCACTGCAGCAGCCTTCGTACAACACGTCGGCGAACTCCCCAAGCGCGTTCCAGTACGGCGCGCCTGTCCAGCATCAGATGCAGCCACAGCAGGGCTACGGCGGCTACGACCGACGCGACTACGGTAGCAAGCCGTAGGAAGCTGGAGGCGACGACAGGCAAGCCAATGCCAGGAATGCGTCCTCACTGCAGCTGATGCTGACCGACAGAAGGGGGTGGGACGCCCGTAGTGTTGAGTGAGGACACCGACGAGAAGGACGACCGCCGTGTATCTTTTGCAGAATTGAAATCTTGTGATCATCGAAATGTACTCGCCACAAAAGGAGACAGTCGCTCACAACAGCGCGTCACCCTGAATGACGCGCATCGCTGCGTCCATGGAGATGATGGCTTACTCTCACTCAGTAGACGTGACTAAACTGGTTTACATCAGCCATCGCTGAGGCCAGAATGCTGTTCGCAGCTGTTGTGGCTTGTCAATGGGAACGTGTGAGTGCGTGGCCCACGAATAGTGGGTCGAGATCGTGCCATGCTGGTTGCCAGCGTTCTTTCGCTCGGGAACGCCGCGGGGATTCTTTCGCGCACGCCACGGAAACTTGGCTGCGAACTGAGCCGCTGCTGCCTGCAATCTTGAACGTCCCCAGCAATCACGCCGCACGCAAGACTTGTACCAAAACAAGACGGAGATTACAGCTTACATACCTTGCTATGAGATTTAATAACGTATGGCATTGGGTCTACTTGAATATAGCACCGTGTTTTGGTTTTGATCTGCTGGAAAGGCGTCCAGAGGTCCATAATTTCGAAGATTGCCAGGCCTGATGGGCATGGCCCAGCCGCGGTCTTTGGCTTGCTGAGCGGAACGGAAGGGTGTGAGGGAGACGACCCACCTCTGTGTGAATGTTCCATGTTGTGAGATTTTCGGTCCAAGGTCGGTGACATTGGATTACTTACCCATTTGCCGTCCGTTCGCTTGGGATCCAGTCAGCCAGCACGTCCTGCAACCTCCATAAACACATCGTGTCTCCATTGCAACGAAATTCAATCCCACCCAGACCCTAATCTAAACACCTCTGTAAATGCATAAATGCAAACCGCAATCACCAAGGCTTCTCCAATTGGCCCTTCTCGGCCGGCGTTCCTATCGATCTGTTCGCAGCTGGGCTTGTGCTGCAGACGCATGCTCTTGCTTGCCCACGACACGGGGGCGTCTGCGTCGGCAAGGGATTGCTCACTATTATACGGCGGACACGAACCAGCGCCCGCATTCCGTCCGTAGCGCTCTGCCACGAGCAGCTTCATTCAGTAGTACGCGGGGGCGTCTAAACCATGAAGATCACGGAGCTGCTGAATGCGCAGCCCACGCACGCGCCCGCGCCGCGTGCCCACGAGGAATACGCGGCGCAGGCCATGGCGGGGCTGTATGGAGACGCGCCCAGCAAGCCCACGGCGCCTGCGTTCGCCCGCAAGATGGACATGGCGTCGCTGGATCTGTACGCGCAGCGCCAGCGCGCGGGCATGGAGAACACGAACGAAGCGGTGGAGGTGCGCAAGATGCCGCCGATCGACGGGCTGCTGCAGAGAAGCCTCCACCACTTTGGAGATCTGGTGCCGCCGCCACAGGACGAAGCCATGGAGACGAAGACGTCGCGTGAGGCGAATTTGAGTCACGAAGACGACGAGCTTGGGCTAAGGAAGCAGCGCGGCCTCAGGTCGGAGGTTCCGAGCGCTGCGTCGGCGGTGGATGCTCTCGCAGCGTTGGCTCAGGCGGCTGTGGAGAGCGTGGTGGACGATCAGAAGACACAGGAGACGACGAAGCCAAAGCCAACGCGAGGAGCCAAGGGCAGCCGACAAGCCCCATTGACGGAGGACGAGAAGCGCGCCAAGCAGCGGCTGCTGGTCAAGAAGTCGTACTACCGCAAGATCGACACGCTCAACTCGCTTCGTGAGACCGTGACCCAGTTGGAGAAGGAGTACGCCGAGGTCGTCGAAGCCGCACAGGAAAACAAGTCGCAGGTCATGCAACAGCAGCTCAAGCGCCACAGCATTCTGGCACTCGTGGACTCTAGCAATCCAGAGACCGAGATGATGAACTCGTTCCAGGAGCTGGCGGTGTCCATCGAGCACTTGCGTCGCGAGAACGAAAGCCTGCGAGCGGTCGCCATGGAGCAGTCCAAAGCCCGCACGCGCGTGGGCATTCTCGTGCAGGAAGAGTTTCAGGACCAGAACAAACGCGGTGCGCAGTACTCGGCGCTACTACAGAACTTCCCCGTGAAGTTACGATCACCGGAAGAAGAGGCCGCCGTGGAACGGGCCCAAGGCGCCTCGCTGGCTCCTGGAAACGCCGGAGCCACGGAGTTCCCATCTCCGCAGAAGACACCAGGCGTGAAACGCGGTGGCAAGACCACGCCGATCATCCACATGACGCCGATGACCGAGGACGAGTGCATCGAGGTCGTGCGAGACGCGTACGGCGAGATCATGCAGTTCCGTACGAGTTCCAACGTTGTGACGAGCGGCGGCCGCGTGTTTGGCTGGCAAGACCGTCGACGGATCTGTGGCGACTTTGTGCAGTTCGCGCTGGAAAAGACCTTCCACTTCCGCACGGCGGAGCAGGTCGCCACTAATACGTGGCTCGTGCTGTCCACAGAGCGTGGCATTAACCGCATCTACTCTTCATCCATCCGAGCGACATTCCACTTTGTGCAGCAAGTCTCAGAGCACAACGTCGTGTTCTACCGCACGATGGAACGCGTGGGCCAGAACGTACTGCTCAAGTCGCTGATCCTGGCGTCGTTCGTACAGACCGAGTCCGGATACATGGTGCTGTTCCGGTCCATTGACCCGCACAAGCGGAACGTACGCGACGCCGTGTCCACGCTGCCTGGACTGCCAGGCGGATCATCAACGGCCTCCGGTGCCTCCAGCGACAAGGCGCTCGGCACTGCACCCGACCGCAAGGAGATCTGGATCGACATGTTCTCGTGGGGTGTGTTTGAAGCTGCCGGCGAGAACGGCGAGCACTGCACAGACTTCTTCGGTGGCTTCGTGCCGTCGACCATCGCCACGAGCAGTTCGTTCTGGATGATGGAAGTGCTGCTGATCGCCGTGCGGTGCGAGTCTGAGTGTGTCGGCCCGCTGTTTCTGCTACCACAAGTGAATCAAGACGAAGAAAATGATGAGAAGCGAGCTGCTCATGGACAGGCTCCGTTCGTAAGGCGCGAGGCGGATGAGGACGTTGCCATGTAATATATCAAACCACTGTGTACTGATGAAACAAATCCTCATGAGATGCGACAGCCACAGCAGCTCGGCAGCCGGGTGGCAAGTTGGTCCCATAGCTGACGGTCTTGTGGCTTGTGGGTGTGTTTGGAGCCAGGCAACTGCAGCGTCGTGTTCTCGATGATCCACTGCTGCATGCCGCTGGGCATAGGCACGGGCCGCTTGAATTCCGCGTCCCACAGCCACAACACGTCGTCGCCAAACTCACGACTCAGCGCCTTGGCTGCGAGCAACGCACGGCGGTAGTTTGCAGCGACGTGGTCCAGGAATTCCTGCGGTGGACGCACGTGGTGGTAGCGGATGTAGTGCCAGTAGCCCTCGGGCCACACGTACACGCCGTCCGTGAGCGTGCTCGCGCCGAGCTGCTTCGGGTCTCGCTTGGCTTCCGGGCAGTTGCGGAAGCGGCAGTAGCTGTACGCGAGCTCGTGGCTTTCGACGCAGGCGCCGTCGATCAGATACCACTCGAGCATGTTCACGACCTGGCTGTTCAAGACGAACCAGCGGTGGTCCACAAGCCGCGTGGGGTCCGGACGGCCACCTGGCACGTCGTCTTCTTCTTCCGGGGACTGGGCATTCGCGTGTGAGCCACTCAAGGAGAACGAGGCGCTGGACTTGAACTGCGCCAGCAGTGACGTGCGCTCACTCACAACGCTGCTCTGGCTGCGGTCCAGCGCCCGCGCGTCACGCCAGAAGCCCACTTCCTTTAGCATTTCTTGTGTGAAGATTGGTTGATCTTCCGCCGGAGTCTGCGATGCTGGAATATGCCCATCAGATGCGCGGGTTTGTGTCACCGACTGAAGATGTACTAGTATTGGTGAACAAAGTTCCAGAATCCAGAACCAGAATCAAGGAGATCACTTCTACAATTCGAGGTTTGTATCCATGTGGGACGATCCGCTTTTCCAACGGCGCCATCCCGGAGCTCCTCAGAGAGCAAAGGTGAGAAGAAACCAAGCGGAATGTCGGGCCACGCGTCAGCTTCGTTGTGCAAGGATGACAAGCAGCAAGACCCGCACAAGCCCACGCCTGTGACTGCAACTACGACGAGTCAAGACGGCCACATGCAGCAAGACACGACGAACTCCAAGTCGCCACGCGGCTATTTGCCAGTGAAGATACGTAGCAGTGAAAATGTTCACCGCCGTCTTGCATCGGATAACCGCGAGTAGTCTCGTAATTTTCTCCTGGGAAGAGTGAGAGTTGAAAGGAATGGCCCTGTGCATCGCCCTCTCTCATATTTCCATTCTCTTTGCTCGCTATCAATATCAATCAGTCCCAAGTCTCCGCCCGCAACATGTCAGGAAGCAAGCGCCAAGATCCGCCCGCATCTTCGCCGCTTCAGATGCCCATGCGCTGGCAGCCGTGCGGTGCCAACACCAGAAGTCCAGTGATTGTGGTCGCGCAGGGGGATCTCACGCGGTGCTCGCTTGACGCGATCGTGAACCCTGCGAACAGCTTCTTAAGCCACGGCGGAGGCGTGGCTGGCGCGATTGCGAGGAGTGGTGGACGGGTGATCAACGACGAGTCGAGAGCGTGGATCAAAGAGCACCAAAAGCTTCCTGTGGGCCGCGCCATGTCGACTAGCGCCGGCCGATTGCCGTGCCGCTTCGTGATCCACACGGTTGGACCATCGCTAGGCGGTGGTGGATCGAAGCTGCCGACTCCAGAGCAAGCGCAGCTACTTCGCAACGCCGTGTGGAGTGCACTTTGTGAGGCCGACTCGTTACGCGTCACATCTGTCGCGATGCCAGGCATCTCATCGGGGATCTTCGGGTACCCTCGGGATCTCGCTGCGAAGGAGATCTTGGGGGAATGCGTGCGATATGCGTGTGAGAGGGCGAAAACGACATCGCTCAAGGAGATTGTGCTCCTCAACATTGACTCTCCGACGTGCGATAGCTTCGTGAAGGCGCTGCGTGAAGTGAAGGAGCGCTCTGTGTGGGAGGCGCCTACGCAAGTAGAAGTTGTGCCTCCACGCGCGAAAGCTGAATCCACGAAGGACACCAAACTACCGAAGTCGGAGTCCTTCGACGTCCTCGCCGTCTCCCTCGCGGTGTCGATCGTCGCAGCTTGCGCTGACAATGACAAGATGGCGTTCCGAGTCATCCACCGCAGCGCATTGTCGTGCATGATTGGCGAGCTGGGCGCCTTGGCAATGGAGCTGCTTAACATGCAAAAGACAGGAGAGACGACAGCCGTGTTGGAGGCACTGAAGGGCAAGCACCAGCGTCGTGTGCCATTCTACATGAGTCCAGCGGCCGTGAAGCCGTGAACGTGGGAGACGAGAACGATGGCGTTTGTGTCTTGTTGTTGCATGTGAAGAGTTTAACTGTCAAATGACATTTGGTGGATTTGGACTTTTGCATACGGCCGTTAGAATCGTTTCCACGGAGCTTTCCCACTAACGCTCGCTTCCGCGCTAGGGCGTCATTTGCGGTCTTTCCACGCACCTCAGCATTACGCAATCTGCGCATGCAGTGATGTCCGCTGGGATCCCGTTCTCAAATCGCTCGGATCTTCGTTGGGTTCGAGTGGACGCCGCGCAGCTGACGCATGCCAGCGCAGCTTCGGCGGCTGATGTAACGCTGCGGTGGCGGCCTTGCCGCGAAGCCAAAGGTCTTGAGCTCGTGGTGACGCGCGGTGACATCACGAAGGTCCTTGCAGATGCGATTGTGAGCCCTACCGGTAGCGACCTGGCATGCGACTGTGGTGTGAGTGCGGCGATCGTGGCGGCGGGTGGCCGTGAGATCGTCGATGGCTGTAGCGCGTGGATCGAAGAACATGGGTCGCTTCCCGTATCTTACGCCATGTCTACGCCGTCGAAGAAGCTGCCCTGCTTCTATGTCATCCACACCGTTGGCCCCATTCTGACGAGTAGCGGATCCCAGCCGACCAGCAAGCACGCAAAGTCGCTTCGTGCGGCAGTCCGCAGCGCACTTCGTGAAGCCGCGCGTCTGGGGCTGACGTCGATCGCGATGCCAGGCATCTCGTGCGGCAATAGCGGGTATCCGAACAGCCTCGCGACGACGGAAATCGTGAACGAGTGTGTGCGATACGTTCACAAGCACGCCACTGGGACGACGCTCAAAGCCATCGTGTTCATGGACAGTGACGAGTCGACGTCCCGGCAGTTTGCGCTCGCTCTCCACGGTGTCGCGCTCGCCAGTGAACGCAGCCACACGCTTGCGTATGCCGATGGGTTGCTGACGGATTTCCAAGACGACGACGTGAAGAAGTTCCAGCCAACGTATCCACCTCCGTCGCCGCCGACGCTCTTTGAGCATCTGCTGCCCGACGATCCCGAATACCAGCGAATCCTGGCTGAGCTTCCCCCGGGCAGGGTTTCTCAGGTTGTGGGTGTGCGTCGTGTGCGGGTTTCGACGCACCATTCTGCGTACGAGAAGACGAAGAAAGATCTTCGGGGTAGGCTCGTCCGAGAGGTGGAGCCACTGTACCACGGAACACCCAATCGGTGGCGCGCGACGGCAATCGCACTGGCCGGTTTCGATCTCAGCATTCACATCCACGGGCGGTCATACGGAAACGGCGTGTACGCGTCTCCGTGTGCGGCCACGGCTTTCGGCTACACCCGAGGAGTCGGAGGCTCGCTTGTGCGGCTCCGTGGACTGGTTTGCCATAGCACAATTGCCGATCACCACATCTATGTGTTTCCCAATCCTGCGGCTTTGCTGTCGTTGACGATCATCGACTACGAACCTGAAGACGAGCAAGACCGAAAGCTGGTACGAGGGTGCTAGGCCAGTCACACAACGAGAAGGTGGTCGTAGGATGGGGCCTCTACCGTACATGCATCAATTGGTAACTGCAATCGAACATTTCTTTGGGGTGATCATTTCGTCTCGTCATTAGCGTTGGGCATTGGCGAGAAAGGCCCTGAAGGACTATTTCTGTATTTACTGAATACTTATTCTCATATTTTTGTCATTTTGTGTATCTAAAACGTCTACTTCAGGCATTTTTTGATTCTCGCATCCCGCTGTCACTTCACATCTTCCTTTCGCAGATTTCTCTTTTCAGAATGGGAGCCATCAACCGCCCCAGCGGCGCGGCGGCAGCGCTCTCTCGGCGCCATTTCTCGAGTTCCCACGCAGCTCCAACGCCATGACGACACCGTCTGCACAAGCGCCACCACGTCGCGTCTCTTCGCGTCGGTCCGCTCTCTCGACGCTGCGTGTGGGAGCCGCTTCGAGCTCAAAGCAACCAACGGCAACTTCGGCGATGACGCCGCCAGTGGCTTTGCGTTGGCGGCCGTGCGATCCAGGTAAAGGCCCCGAGCTCGTGGTTACGCAGGGCGACCTTACAGCGGCGCTGGTGGATGCGATTGTGGTCCCTGTGAATGGCGACTTCGTCCACGCTGGGGGTCTGGCAGCCGCTGTCGTGGTGAAGGGCGGCAGTGATATTGAAGACGATTGCGAGCAGTGGCTCGAAGAGCACGGACCGCTGGCAGTGGGCCAGGCCATGACCACACGCGCGGGGAAGCTGCCATGTCGCTACGTGATCCATGCTGTCGGTCCGTCGGTGGGGTTTGGACGCGTGTCGAACGCTGGGGCGGACCAAATGCATCTGCGCAACGCTGTCCGCAGTGCGCTGTGTGAAGCCAAGCGTCTGCGAGTGGCGTCTGTGGCGCTGCCTGTGATCTCGTCGGGCCATTTCGAGTTCCCTGTTGTGCTGGCGGCGACGGAGATCGTCAACGAGTGCGTCCGCTACGCGATGGAGAAGGGCGGAGGGTCGACGTTGCAGACGATTGCGCTGATGGGCGGTGATGGCGCCCCTCGCGGAGGCTTCGAGAGTGCGCTGCAGGCAGCCGCTGCAGCCAACGGCGCTGAGTGTGTCGAGGATGAGGAAAGAGGACTGTCGTTTCACGGTCAAGTCGATGGCTCCGACGTCACAGCGCTGAAGCCGATCCTCAAGACGCCGAAGCTGCGCGTGCCGAAGTTGCTGGCTCCTCGGAGTTCTTTCGAGACGCTGAAGCGCGATGATCCCGAGTATCAGCGCATCTTGAAGTCGCTACCTCACTCACACAGAGTCCTCAGGATGCGTCGCGTTCTTGGATCTGCTCGTCACGCAGAGTTCGAGAAGCTGAAGGCGGTTCTTGAGGGCACAGACGTGAAAGAAGTCGAGCCGCTGTACCACGGAACGCCTGCGATGTGGCGTGCCAAGGCGATTGCACTGCAAGGATTCGACCGCAACATTCGTCCTGGCGGGCCGACCCACGTGGCAGGTGTATACACGTCAAAGGATGTGCAGTACGCTCACCGTTTTACCCAAGGCGGTGGCTCATTGCTTGTGCTTCGTGGACTAGTCGTGTCGAGCGCGGCAATTCAAGAGCACAACACCATCATATTTGGCGATGTCCACGTCTTCCCCACCACAAGTGCTCTGGTTGCGACGATGATCATCGACTATATGACCGCACAGAAAGCCGCCTCAAAGCAGGCAGGACGCCGCTAAGGACGAGAATGGAGTCGTGTGCTGAGTCGAACCAACACGTCGGAGAGGCCAAGCTATTCGATGGTCAGAGGGAAGCAGTGGCGGGTTGATGGAATCGGTGCGGTCGTGAAATTCGGCATGTTGCATTTTGAATGTTTGTTTGCGTTTTGTATGGTGCATATCAACAGTAACTAACGGTAACTTTCACGTAGATTTGATGCGTCAAGACCACAAGCAGCTTTCGGGGCGACCGGGCGACCTGGGACAGTCAAAGTATCCTCTGGATACCCTCAACGTTTGGCGGTTGCACGCATTGCAGGCTCTGCAAGGTGACCCTTTCCCACAGTTTCTCCAACGGCCTCAAGAGTTGGCTTTGGACACCGCTGGAGTCATTTCCACAGACAACCAGCGCCATGCAGTCTACAGAGGTGAAAGAAGGAGACCGTGAACGGAACTCGCCGTCGTTCTGGTCCAGACTTCGTGGAAGTATGGGCACGACTTCATCGACGCAAGCAAGTGCGGGTTCGCCGACGATGGCAATGCGTTGGCGACCGGCTGATCCAGATGAAGGCCCTGAGCTTGTGGTGACACAGGGCGACCTCACTGCGGCACACGTCGACGCGATTGTGAACGCTGCAAACAGCCATCTCACTCATGGTGGGGGCCTGGCGGCTGCGATTGTGAAGAAGGGTGGTCGTGATGTTGTCGACGATTGCCAAGCGTGGCTCCAGCAGCATGATCGTCTGCCCGTTGGACAAGCCATGGTAACGCGCGCTGGGAGACTACCTTGTCGCCACGTGATTCACGTCGTGGGACCGTCAGTGGGCGGTGGTGGCTACAAGAATCCTACGCTTGAACAAGCACAGCTACTTCGCGACGGCGTTCGCAATGCCTTGTGTGAAGCGGAAAAGCTCAAAATTGCGTCAGTGGCTTTCCCAGGCATCTCGTCGGGTCATTTCGGCTACCCAACTGAGCTTGCTGCGACCGAAATCGTGAGTGAGTGTGCGCAGTATCTGCGTGAGAAGGCCGGAGCGACGACACTCCAGTGCATTGCCTTTGTGAACATCGACGTGCCGACGTGTCGTTGCTTTGCTGATGCCCTTCGGGTGGTAGCAGAAGGAAGTGGACGCGGCGATCTGCCCGAGCAAACGATGGGGAGTGCAGTGTTTGGCTACGTTGGTGGTGCACACTCGACGGCAAACGAGTCAGCAATGGCAGAGAAGGAGTGCACACAACGAATGGCGATGTTGCCCGTTCGTGTCGGTGAAAACGACTTCGAGGTGCTTCTGGGAGTGGAGTACACAGCCTCGGAAGGGCGTGGGCACGGTTGCTATCTGAACTTGCTGAGCTGGAGAGTCAAAGACAAGATGGTGGACGAAGACAGTCGAGATGCCGCGGCTCGTTTGCTTTCGAAGCGTACGGGTGGCGTAGTCCCGATGGACACCATTCGCCAAGCTGTCAAGGAAGCCTCACACCTGTGGCTACAGCGAACGTCGACGACATTGTATTTCGTTCGTCTCGATGACCAAGCACAACGGGATCTGCCGCACAAGTACGAGCGATGGCGAATGAAGACGTGGGGTTCAGTCGACGCACCTGATCACATCGTGTGGGTTCCGTGGCGGAGCATCAAGGCGGCAATTGCTGAGGCCTCCAAGACAAGAGCCAGCTATCGCTACGGACAAGGCAAGGTGCGGACGCCGTTTGGTCCGTTCCGATTGTCATCTCTCGTGAGTGATCTTGTCGACAAGTCTGGTGTCGACGTGGAAGGCCAGCTGGAATCGCTACTGCTTGAGCGAGCCATCAACAGCGAAGTCTGTCAGATCGTGTCGCTCAAGTCATCGCCGGACAGTGAGCTGATTGCAAAGATCCTGGGTCGCGACTGGAAGTTGCGTCTGACTCACCCGCCCATGCCACCACCAACACCGCTTGAGCTTCTTTCTCCCGACAGCGCTGAGTACAAGCGTGTACTTGCGGGGCTGCCTGGCGATTTGGCCTCTCGAGTAGTGAGTATTCGTTGGGTGAGGGCATTGCCACGCCGCGGGGATTACGAAAAGGCCAAGCACGATGTTCGAGGAGCACAAGTGAACGAAGAGGAGCCCCTCTACCACGGGACACCCGAACGCTGGCGGGCAACTGCCATCGCTCTGGATGGATTTGACCTGACCATTAAGCTCCACGGACGGTCCGTGGGTGACGGTGTGTACACGACAACTCAAGTGAGCACGGCTATCGCATTCACCAAAGCCAAAGGATCCCTTTTGCGGCTTCGTGGCTTGGTCGTTTCGGAGTGCAAGCCAGCTAGCTACAACACGATTGTGCGTGGAGACGTGCGGGTGTTTCAGAACCCGAAGGCATTGTTGCCTCTCGCGATCGCTGACTACGCGGCCGAGGACGAACTTGATCAAGTAGAGACGCAACAGCGTGAAGTCCAGGAGCAGTATGCGCGAATGATGGCTCAGCGGCGTGCTATTCAAGCGACGATGGCAGTGGCAGAAGCTGAGTTTGAGGCATCGACGAGTCGTCGTCTGCGTGCAGCACTGGACGTCTACTGTCGTGGGCTACGAACAGCGCGAGCGTCGTTCGGAGCGAACAAACGGTCCCCGAGTCGCCAATTTTTCCAAGAACATCGTCACTTCCAGTCGTGTCTGCCGATGTATGAGGTCAAGCCGGCGCTGGTGAAGGTGCTTCAGGCAAAGCCAATTGTGATCCTTGTGGCGGACACTGGCTCAGGAAAGAGCACACAGCTCCCTCAGATGCTGTTCGACGAGGTCGTTCCCGCGTTCGAGACTCGTCGCATTGCCATCTTGGAACCCCGGCGTGTGAACGCCATTTCGCTCAGCAAGCGCGTGTCAGAAGAGAGAGGTCAAGTCCCCGGGCAAGAAGTCGGCTACACGATCGGCCGCGGAGACTCGAATGCCACACCTGGTGTGACGCGGTTGGAGTACATGACCCACGGTCTGTTCGTTCAAATGGCTCGCGATCCGGTGTACCTCCAGAAGAATTACTGCGCAATCATCGTGGACGAAGCTCACGAGCGATCAGTGGATGTGGACCTCTCGCTCGCCTTGCTACAGCGCGTGCTGAAGCAGCAGCCCTCCGGAACGTCAGCGTTTCACGTCATCGTGACGAGCGCCACAATCGAAGATGAAGCTGAGAAGTTCCAGCGGTACTTGGATCCTTCCCAAGAGCGATCGACGATATTCCGCGTTCATGGTCGGGCATTTCCCGTCCATATCGAACACCGCGATGATGTCAAGGTGGATCGGAATGCGCTCGGAACTGCAAGTGCTGGTCGAATCATGACTTCCGCCGCAATCCAGAGTGCGATGGAACTGCTTCGGACGACAGAGGAAGGAAATATTCTGGTGTTCCTGCCTGGCGAAGGCAGCATCAACGACGCTATCGCTGCTGCTCGCAACGAGATCGTCACTTCAGCGACTGTGGAGTCTTTGGACACTTTCAGCTCATTATCTCCAGCGTTCTGTTTCCGCATGTCGACGCTGTGTGATGCTTCCACCGATGATGAAGAGAAGGTTGAGTCGTCGAGTGACGCCAAGGCAGAGTGGATCCCACGTAATGCGTATCAGCGATTCTTGACGACGTTTGTCGTGGGCTTCCACGGCAAAACCACCCGAGCCGAGCGTGATCGTGTGCTGTATCCTCACGCATCAAGCAGCCGCTTGTTGGTCTTCACCACAAATATGGCTGAGACTGGTGTCACGATTCCCAACGTGCGCTACGTAATTGACACGGGACTGGAGCGTCGTGTGCGATGGAACGCTGCACTCGACATGAACGAGATGGTCACCGAGCCGATTTCCAAGTCGTCGATGATCCAGCGCGCTGGTCGTGCTGGTCGCACAGCATCGGGTATCTGCGTGCGACTGTATCCTGAGGACTCTGTTGGCGATTTCATTCGGCAAAGCGTGGCGCCAGCCGTCCAGAATGCGATGATCTACAAAGCCGTGCTTCTGAACAAAGAGATGGAGAGTCGCGGCGAGGAGCAGTTGGAGATGTTGGATCCGTTCGACCCATCGAGTTTGGCCCAGGCCGAGCAGAGGCTCGTTTCACTCGGCGCGGTGGATGCTGATGACGGCGGTCTGACGGCAGAAGGGAAGGCGTTGCTGCGCATCGGCATCGACCTCCGCCTTGGGCGCTTTTTGATTGCGTGCGCTCGCTTGGGCTGCCTCGCGACAGGTGTCAAGTTGGCTTCTGTTTTGATTGCTGCTGATGCCCCAGATCGGCTGCTCCCGAATCGGAGCACACCGTCACGCACCGAACGCATGAAGTCCTTGATCGATCCCAGCGGGGACCACTTGACGCTCCTGAATATCGTTGAGGCGTATGAGTCGGCTTGTCGTGAAGGCCGCGGCATGAGTTGGTGCCAGCAGATGGGGTTTGCCTATGACCTCTTCGTGGATGTGGAGGCTTCGCGGGAGTATCTGCTCAAGGTGCTCGACGGTCTGAACTTCCCACTCGCCGACGAGCGAAGTGTTCGGGCATTCGCCGAAGAAAAGCGACAGCGAGTTCGTCGAGCGCTGTGTGCGGCATTCTACGACCAGCTTGCACGACCGCGGATTGCCAACACAGCAGCCAAGGGGTTTGTGCGCGTTCTCGATGAAGTGACCAAGCAACAAGTACAGCAGAATGCTCACGTGTTCGCAAGCAAGACTCAAGCGGCAACTGATCCAAGCGACGACGAAGGTACAGACACTGAACACGATCAGTCTCAAGCCGGAGAGGTAGTCGAGCCTGTTGTGCGACTGGGTAGCAGCTCGACGATGTGGATGCCTGAGGTCTCGGGGACGCTTGGTGCGGAGGAACTCGTCGTGTGTGGCTCGCTCATTCTGACAGACAGCTCCACTCAATGCGATCCGACCGTCACACTTCTCACCCATGTGACACCAGGCGACGTGAAGGCAGCCGCGTCCGGATGGTGCCAACTCGTCGATTTCGACGAGCTCATGGTGTCATCGGCTCGCAAAAAGATCGTGCTCGCTCTTCCCACTAGTCTCGCCAAGTCGTTTGTGGCAAATGGAGCCTCCTGGCTCACGAAGCTGCAGCGCACGTTTGGGCCGTCTTTCGTGGCTACGATTCGAGACAACAAGCTCTGCGCAACATGTCCTCCACATCGCCAAGCTCGGGTTGAGCACCTCTTGCGCAAGCGTGTCGAAGCTCTTTCTCCCGAGAGTTACGTGATTCAACTTCCTGATCATGTCAACATGGGCCAGCTCATTGGCAAGCGAGGACAGAACATGGCGGCGCTCCGAGCCACGATCGAGAAGCTGTTGTCGAGTGAGGATTGCGGCGCCGGCCACGAACACGTCCAGTCCCATCCCCTCTCTGTGGATTCCGACAAGAAGACTGTCACGGTGACGCTTCAAGGCCCGAGCAAGCCGATGATGAGCGTGGTCGTTGGGCGTGTCCAGTCTGCTATCACCGGTATCCTCGGAGCTCAAGCATTGCCTCTGGCGTTGGATGCCTCGGGCGAGCGCAGTCAGCAGGTGGAGAAGTGCCCTCGGCTGGCGCAGCTGCTAAACCCGACGCCACCGACGGCGTGGACGACACGAGATGATGTCGTCCTGCAGCTCGCTCACGCACTCGTGTGGAAGGCCAACGCGAGCATCCATGGCGGCTTCGTGCGTGACTGGGTCGTGCGAGGCGAAGCAGCCAACGACATCGACGTCCAGGTCGCGCCGCCGTCAACGACCGAGGAATCTATTGAGGAGTGGTTGACGGGCTTTCTCGCTGCAAGTTCCGGTGCTGCCGCCAAGTCGCTTACAATCTCGAACAAGCGCATGAAGGGCGCAGCCGTGACACTCACGGTGAGCGGCAAGAAGCTTGGCACGCCAATCGATATCGACTTGATTGATCGCAACAACTTGAAGGCCGTGGCTCCACCTGGCGTCGACAGTGATGCGGGCAACTTGCTGCTCAATCGGTCTCAGTCGCCGCTCCGCAAGAAGGTCTTGAGCGCTGGAGGTTCGCTCAGCTCGGCGCTCGACAATGTCCAGCAAAAGCGGTTTGTCTTCTACTACCCGCTGGAGAGCGGCTCGCACCAGGCAATGAGCGTGCGGCGACTGAAGACGTACCTTGGGCGTGGCTGGGCGTGTCTTTCGCCTGTGCCAAAAGCCGTGCAAGAGCTTCTGACGGAGAGTGAGCGCGCGTTGATCTGCCCAGCCGCGGACGCGACGTGAGATTGCTCGTCGCCACGACGGAGTCACGACAGTGTGCGTGTTTCTTGCAGCTTTTGCATCGTTGTATGATTGAATGGCGCTCTTTGATGTTGAAATGGCGGTCATGGCGTCCTCGCGTTGGGTCTTCTTGGAGATCCAGCTCTGGAACGAGCCGACAAACTCAGAGTCTGCTACGTGTGTTATTTTCGAATCTCGGGACGTCTACTTCAGTCATTTCTGAATTCTCCCGCCCTCCTTGCACAGACATCGCTTCCAGAATGGGAGCGAGCACAAACGAACCAACGGCGCGACATCGGCGCTCTCTCATGCGGCGCTGGCGCTCTCTCGGACGCCCCACGCAGCTCTGACGCCATGGAGACACTATCTGCACAAGCGCCACCATATCGCGTGTCCTCGCGCCGGCCCACTCTCTCGGCGCTACGTGTGGGAGCCGCTTCGCCCCACACCGAATTCAAAGGCAACTTCAACTCCGACGGTCTGGCGTCCGCCGTTGTGATGAAGGGCTGCAGTGCTAGTGTCTCTGGCGATTCCCGGGACATCGTCGGATCATTTCGCGTTTCCCCGTGGTGCCTGCTGCGGTCGGCTCATTGATACGGCGCCCTGGAAGTCCAGTGCGGCGTCTCCAGAGCGCAATACCATCGTGTCCTCTGGCGACGTCCACGTCTTCCCGACCCCAACTGCGCTTGGTTTCGACGATGGTTGTTCACAAAAGAGGCGTGCGCTGCGTCGTTTCTTCCGAGAGGCAAGGACACGCGACGTCCTGAGGGAGACAGTGGTTGTTGGCGGTGTGGAGGTCAATGCGAGGTCGTCATTGCAAGCGTTAATTGCGTGTGTGTGTGTGTGTG